>JBBPQO010000476.1:0-10531 GCA_038092535.1 Xerocomus subilludens | reverse complement strand
GTTGTCTGTTGAGTGGATGAATAAGAAGAAGGACAGTACCTTCTCCCGTTCTCTCACAGAATATATCACCAAGTTTCAGAACCAAGTTGCCAGCTTGCTGATTATCAATTCAAATATCATCATCAGTTACTTCTCTGCCAGCTTTGCTACCTCTTTTTTACATTGCATTATGTCCATGGACACAGTCCCCATCTTACCAAAGAATTGGAATGCTAAGGCTATTCATTTTCAGACCCAATATGAATGTGCAGACAAAATATTCAAATGGAACCAGAAGGGTTCTTCCCCTATATATCATTCTGTTTCCTTCCACTCTAATCACTCTTTTCCAAAACCTTGAGACCCCAGGCCCAACACCATGGATGTTGACACTATCCATGTTGCCAAAATAACACCCAATGTAAAGGCCCAATGCATCAAACAGGGACTTTGTTTCTGCTGTTGTCAAGCTGGTCATATTTCTTCATCTGTCCCTCCTGCCCTTTGTCTTCCACTATGTCATCCTCTTCTATTCCATCATTGTCAAAACCACCTGTTAGAAAGGTAAAGGAAGTGGTGAAGGAAAGAGAGGAGGTTTCAAATCTTATTGATGTTGATGATAAAAATAATAATAAAGAGAAGAGTTTTGTCTTTTTAAAATGGACATTATGCATTGATGCCATTGTCTCCTTTGATTTCTGTAGTAGTATCATCTGCAACAAAGACCATGTGATTTCCCTTGCAAATCATCCCCAATCATACTATGAAAGTCATTGACACCTGTGCCCTCATAGACTCTAGTGCTGATATCAATTGTATTGATTGGCACATTGTTAAGAAACATTGATTCCCTATAACAAGGTTGGGCAAACCACTCCAAGCTCAGAATACCAATCAATCTGAAAACAAGAACAGAGAAATTCTTTACTAGTGCAATCTCTTCATCAATGTGGAAGGAACTGCCCATTCTGTTCAACCACATGTCATGGCACTAGGATCTGATAATATAATTTTTGGACTTCCCTGGCTTGAAGCAATCAACCCCACTATTGATTGGGCTGCTCAGACCATTTCTATTGCTGAATCCACCAACTAGTCTAAGGAACTCCATTATTCTTTCTGTCTTGACACAAAATATCACAATAGGTTCTATGAGAAACGTGTACCACCCAGATCTGATCCTCCTGTTCAATATGATCATGTTAACACTATAACTGACAAACCACTTTTTGATTATTTCAATCCAGAATTCTCCAAACCCTCAATTGTTGCACTCAATCTGGTTCTCAATTTGCCCTTCTAGGTTCTCCTATCATTTGAAAACTCACTACTGCTATGGAACTTGCCATAGCTGCAGAAGTCACTGAGCTGAAGAATACTCTCCCCTCCAAATACTCAGAATTTGCCTTCATTCTCTCAAAGGAAGCTACTGAACACATACCTCCCTTTCATTTCTGTGATTATGAGATTAATCTCAATGAATCTCTTGTTCCTAAGGTTGGGAAATTTTACCCTCTCTCCCCAGATAAATGCAAAGCCACAGAAGTCTTCCTGGATGAAAATTTAAAGTTTGAAAAGAACCATCCTTTGAATTTCCCCCAAGCATCTCCTTTCTTCTTTATAAAGAAAAAGGATGGTGGCCTTTATCCTTGTCAAGACTACCAATACCTCATTGATCACACCATTCATGACACCTACCCTCTTCCTTTCATTTCTGACCATCAATAAACTCTAAGGTGCAAAGCTCTTCACCAAATTTGAGGTTTGATGGGATCATAACAAAATTTGTGTTAAGCATGGTCATCAATGGAAGGCCACTTTTATTACTCACAAAGGACTCTTTAAACCAACAGTTATGTTATTTGGACTCACCAACTCTCCTGCTACCTTCCCATGATTCATGAATGATTCATTTTGGAATATGATTGACAAAGAATGGCTGGTTATTTATATGGATGACCTCTTGATCTATTTCCCTGATGAAGCTACTCACATGGAATACACCTTCCATGTTCTTCAACAGATGCAAGAGCTAGCTTAGCTCTCCATTTGAAGTTAGAGAAATGTACCTCTGCTGCTGATGAAGTTAACTATCTTAGGATGGTCATAAAACCAGGCGAACTTGCTATGGATCCTGCTATGAATTCCATAAAACTTGATGGTATTGCTCAATGGCTGGTGCCCCAGAAGGTTAAAGACATTTACTCCTTCCTTGGTTTTGCCTGCTTTTATCATTGATTCATCCCTGAATATTCCACCATCATTTGTCCTCTTATTGATCTCACCAAGAAAGATCTTCCTTTGGCATGGACCTCTTCTTGTCAATTAGCTTTTAACCAACTCAAACAGATTTTTCTCTCAAAGCTAGGGATGAGTGTGGGTATGGTCCTCAGATACCCATACCCATACCCACACCCACAGGGTAACACCCATGGGTAAACTTAGTCATCAATGTTGGACAAGTATCCCACATTCTTCCATATTCTCCAATTTTATTTGAGCTTGGTATGTGAATTGATGAATACTTATGACTTATAGGGCAAAAATTATCATATATATCTACCCTATGGACCAAATCACATGCTACTAGAGTCAGTAGAAAGCCAATAAGCAGTAGTACATAGTACATTGATCATGCAAAGTGTGGTTCCCAAGGTGGAACATGGCATAATTGGTTTTTCTATTAATTGGTAAGAATGTAAATGATATGTGGTGTGCAAATGGCTATATCTATACACCCAGTGAGCCAGATCACATGGTCCAAGGGTTAGTAGTAGGCCAGGAGTGAGTAGTAGATAGTGTCTGAATGAAATAAAGACTACCATCCACACAGACACATAGAAAAGACCAGTCTTTAAAAAGGGAAGTCCATAACTGATTGTAGGGCTTATTTGTTTTGGCCCAGTTGGGTCCAAGGTAATTGGGGACCTTATTAGGTCTAGTCTTGGTCCTGTTGGCTTATTTAGAAGATAACAAATGGACTGGACTGGACTTTTAAACACTACCCACAACTAATACCCATGGGTTTACCCATGGTGGGTATGGGTATGGGTCAACATTTATGTACCAATGACTTTACCCATACCCACGGTGTGGGTGTGGGTATGACCGGTGATACCCATAGAAGTACCCATGCTCATGCCTACTCAAAGCCTATCCTTCACCTCCTTGACTCTGCTGCCCCCTTTACTATCACAACTGATGCTTCTCTTTGTGCCTTCAAAGGCATTCTTCTTCAAACAGATTCAAACAGGGACTGGAATCCTTGTTCATATCTTTCTGAATCTTTTTCTTCTGCTGAATGAAGTTATGGTGTCTATGATGGAGAATTTCTTGCAATTATTCATGCTTTGAAAGCATGGCAGCATTATCCCCATGGTTCCCACTTTCCAGTTTAGGTTTTTACAGATTATAAGAACCTTCTTTTCTTCAATTCTTAATCATCACCAAGCTCATTGGCTTCTTGATCTTGCCAATTTCAATTTGAAGATAATTCATGTCCCTGGTTCAGCTCTTGCTGGTCCTGATGCCCTCTCTCATCATCCAGATCTCTTTTCTTCTTCCTCTTCTTTGGATTATGAAGCAGTTACTTTTCTTCCCCCTTCTATTTTTGTAAAGCCCATTGACTCTGTTCTTTCTTCTAAACTTTCTTCTACT
This sequence comes from Xerocomus subilludens, assembly GCA_038092535.1. NCBI lineage: Eukaryota > Fungi > Basidiomycota > Agaricomycetes > Boletales > Boletaceae > Xerocomus > Xerocomus subilludens. The sequence goes on along the minus strand of JBBPQO010000476.1, from coordinate 6,895 downwards.
TCTACTTCCAATCCTCTTGTTCTCCAGTCATTGCAGTCCCTTAACAAGAATCTCCCCTCTGCCTTCTGCTCTTGTCTGACCAACTGGAAACATGTTCATGGTCTTCATACTTATAAAAGTCATACTTATATTTCTGACTCTGGTGACCTTCATTGTAAGATTCTTGTTTTTTGCCATGATCATCCTTCTACTAATCATCCTGGATAGTTAAAGACTCATCAACTTATTGCTTCTGAATTTTGATGGCCTGTCTCACAGCCCATGTCTGTCACTATATTGAGGGTTGTGCCACTGGTCAACAGCACAAATACAACACACACCCTGTCATTCCTCCTCTCACTTTTATCTATTCCTTTGCTTCCCACCCTTTCAACAGATCTCCTGCAATGTTATTACCAATCTTCCTTCTTTCTCAAGTCTCTGGTTGTGGTCAACCATGGCCTTACTAAGGGGGGTAATTCTCTGCCCTACCATGAAATCAATTACCACTGACAGAGTTGCCTCATTTTCTTCCATAAAGTTTATCTTTTTTTGGTCTCTTCAATAAAGTCATCTCTGATCACAATCCTCAATTTGCTTCTGCCTTTGCTAAAGAAATAGATTGTATCCTCAAGTACAATCTTTCCCTTTCTACTGCTTATCATACTCAATCCAATGGTGAAATGGAATGTGTTAACCAAGAAATTGTGATGTACTTATGAATCTTTTGGCACAATAACCCTTCCTCTTGGGCTGATTCCATTTCTCATGCTGAACTTGCCCACAATCATTGTCCTCATTCTGTGACTTCCATGTCTCTCTTCTATCTCATGATGGAATATGAATCCTGTTCCTCTCCCTCTACCCTTCCTGAGACTTCTCTCCCAACCATCAAACTTCAACTTAAACAACCTTCTTTCTCTTGTAACAAAGCCCTTGCTGCCCATGAACTCACTTGCCAAGTTATGGCCTCTTGTACCCATTGAAACTACTCTCCTTTCATCAAGGGAGATAAGATTTGGCTTGAAGCCCATAATTTGAAATGCCTTATCACCAATCTAAAGTTTACACTGAAGTAAGAAGGACCCTTTACCATTGTCAAGCTGCTATTGCCTATCATCTTCCACCTCTGTCTCCACAAAACTTGGAATATCCACCCTGTTTTCCATGCTTTGCTCTTATCTCCTTATTGTGAAAATGCCATTCACAGTAAGAACTTCCCATCTCATGCTCTAGATCTTATCACCTGTGAAGAAGAATACAGAATTGAATGTATCATTCATCATTGAGGTCCCTCCTTCTGCCATTGTTATCTCATCTGATGGAAAGGATACTTGGCCAAAGAGGATTCCTGGGTCCTTGAATGGAACTTCAAAAATGCAAAGTCTGCTTTGGCAGACTATAAAAAGTCTTCTTGTTTCAACTCTTTTTCATGATCATTCTGTCTTCTCAACTTTCATCCTTGTTATCTTTTCATATTTTTTACCTTTCACTATGGCAATCTCTCCTTCTTCTTTTCCAATTCCCTATGCCAATATTGTCTTTGATGAACCTCTCCCACCACATCCACTCATCTCCCCCTCATCAAACATCTTCATTCTCCTGCTCCTGCCCAAGTATCTTCCCCCTGTCCACCTTGTTCCAATCACATCCATCAACATCCCTTCTAAAGCCTATCATCTACATTCCCTTCCAAATGAACCTGTCACCCATCATTTATCTCATGCACTGCATGATCAACATCTTGCTCTTCCACTTGATGCTCACATGAATATAAAGACTCCTTTGCAGTCATTGTATCTTGCTTACCTACAGAACTAACATCTTGCAGATTTTATTTCCCACTCTCATCATACTTCCATCCCTATTCATCAATTACCTATTGTCCTTTCCCTCCACTCTCATCTTGAGATCAACCTCCTCTCTGCTATGTACTAACTTGGGATGTCCAACTTTGTTCTAGAAGTGAAGTTGAATAATATCTGCAGGATCCAGAGAATGCCACCACACCACCTACTCCCTCATTCCCATCCATGACTTCTCCTTTAATGACAGAGGGACTTTTTACCTCAGAATGTGAAGAGGCTTGACATGAAGCTCTGACCTTAGGAACTATTGAAAGGGTATCTGTTGATGAAGCTTTGTCTTCCTCTCACCCTCATTATTTCAAAGCTTGTTTCTCTTGTTGACATGTTGTGCACATCTGTATTAATTGTTCTTACTACCAATGCCCCCTCTATCTTCTTTGGAGTCCAGGACATCTCCAGCATCATTGCTCTATCACTGTTCTCCCCATTGCATCCCTTCTTCTTCCTCCAGTCTTTCTCTGGTTCTTCCACTCAGCCAGTAAATGATTGTCATCAACCTACCCCCAGTCCTGCTCATTCCTCTCATCTACCTCCTTGTCACCCTCCTGGCCTCTTTTATCATCCTTGTTGTCACACTCCTCCCCATCATCCATCTTGGAACAATGATACTTATGTTGATCATCAATGGGATGATGTTGCTTGGTCCAATGTTACTGGCTTCCCAGATCCCTTGTACAGTGGACTTTAATGAGATCTCCTTTTGTTTTGTCCCTTGATAGTGTCCCAGTGCTAGTAGGGGGGGAATGTTATGGTTTCTTTTCTTGTTTACTTCTGTTTACTGCTGACTTAGCATTGTATCTTGTCTTGTGAGTTTAACCCACACCTGACTTTTTTTTCTTTGCCATCCATGTTCTGTTCTGTTCTTCCCTGTTTTTCCTGTTCTCAAACTTTCTCTTGGTTGACTAAGATCTTATATTGCTTCATCTGTGCTGATCTTTCTTTCTATATAAACCTTGTATCTACAATTCCTGTATTTTCAACCTTGACCTACTTGGTATCCTGTACTTAGTAGTCTTATTCAAATCTAACTCTTCTCCTTGGATCTCTGTAAGTCTTGCTTGAGCTTTGATCAAGGTCTTTTATCTTTGAACTCTTTGACAAGTGAGGATGTCCCTTCCTCTTCAAGACTATCTCAGTCTTTTGGCCTCATCTTGTCCTTGATCCTATCTGAGTCTACTCTTGGCCCTACTTGGGACAAGTGTAGCACCTTTTGCTATACAAACTCTAAAGGTTGATGATGCTGGACCAACTTCATATTAGGCAATTACACCTGGCATCAAAGTGGGTGTACTCACACTCAATCTTACTAACAATTGATGCTGAATGCCAATGAATCTAGAATAGGATTTATGACAACAACCATTGCACAGAAGGGGCTATGCACGGTGATATTGTTCTGGGCAGTGATGAAATGACAGTATGCAATGTTGAATACCATCCATTATACTTTCTGTTACTGATGTTCACAATTCCATATGGTGAACACACAATCAAGCTATGATACCAATTGCTTGTGGCCTCCATTTCTCAGTGCAGTTCCTAGCTCCTCACAAGTATGACAATGATGCCACTTTCCAGACCTTTAAGAAGAAATTAGATTATGCATCTATTGCAGCAATACTACAACTGGTAATGTCAGCAATAAGCATGCCTGTCATCCACCACTGCCCAGACAGTCACTTTCACTGGATCACTCTTGACCTAGCAGCTTTTTTTGCCAACTTTCCCAAACAAGTCATATTGAGTGAGATCATTCAGAGCTGGTGTTCAAAGTATATAGCTGACTCTTGCAAAGGTAATCTCACTCATGATCATGATCAAATTGAAGATGTACTGCACACACAACTGACCTGGACAGTCCACAAGGGAGACATACATCCAATCTGCACACCCTACTGCCAGAAACACTTATGGCTGATGAGCTTTGGTGCAAGTATGGGATAGATGCCAATATAGTGGTGAATTTCCTTTTCTGCTTTGTGGAGCTGGGTTATTGACTGGACTTTCTGCATGCTGATATATATGCAATCATATCATCCAACCTACTACATCAACTAATCAAAGGGACCTTTAAAGACCATTTTGTGACATGGACTTGCCATTGGATCAAGGCCAAGTATAAACCCACATGTGCTAAAGAAATCTTAGATGATATTGATAGTTGGTAAGTCAATATTTGTATAGTAGTCTTGGATATGCAAATACTAATGTAGCTGTAGCTTGGCTGTTATGCCTCATTTCACTAGTCTTTGCTGGTTTTTTCATAGTTGGCAGTTCAAACAATGGACTGGTGACAACTCAAAAGCATTGATGAAGGTACTGATTCCATTATCTTGTGCCCTTTGTGTGACCAAATTAACCTACTCCAGATATACTTGCCTGCTATTGCTGAATATTTTTTCCCACAGCTAATGCAATGTTTGGCCACTTTTTTGGATTTTTGTTATATTGTATGTCAGTAAGAACTAGGCCTCAAGGATCTCAAAGATGCCAAGAATGCTCTGGATGTGTTTCACTGACACCACAAAGTTTTTCATCCCAAAGTTCAGCCAACTGGGTTTTCTCTACCACATCAACATGATCAGACTCACTATGTACAAATGATCCAGGAGTTTGGGGCACCCAATGGCCTATGTAGTTCGATTACAAAGTTCCACCATATAACAGCAGTCAAGCATCTATAGTGGTGATCAAACCAGTACAATGCTCTCAGCCAGATGATCCTAACAATTTAACAGCTTGACAACCTTGCTGCCACCCAAGCTGATTTTGTTGAGCAAGGCATGCTGCCAGGTTGGAGATCCTTTGGTGCATGGCATCCAAAAAGCAGGGATGACCAGCATAATCCAGATGAAGATGCCTTAGATATTGCATGAGTTGAAAGCCATATACATCTCCCCATGCAATTTACAAGTCTTTTTTTCAGAGTGGTGACTAATGTCACCATCAGAGCATGATTATGCAACCTAATCAACATGTCTGGCCAGGAAAGAACAAGGGTATACCCTGGTGTATCATTTTCCTGAAAAATGATACTCCAGGATATACCCTCATTCTTTCATATGTCTGATGATCTAGATCCATGAGCCACATCTTCCCCACCTTATCTACAAGTTTCTGGAGACACAGATCAACAGTGACTCCATGGCAGCCAATGTGATGGAATTTGATGGACCAATTGCAGTGTTTCACTTGGTGGCAGCAACTTTTTTCACACCATCTGATTTATCAGGAATTCATAATATGTGACAGGAGTGGATTCATACCACACCTTGTTGGCAAGGCAACAAAGCAAGTCAAGACTGTGTCCTTTTGGTTGCTGATTAGGATCAGCATGGGATGAGGGGCATGGTAATTGCTTGTGTCTGTCTTTTTTTTCTTTTGTCTTTGATGGTAAGACACATTTGTGCACTTTGGTGGATAAGTTTGTGTGAATGGGGAATGCTCCAGATCCTGTATCAGGTCTCTGGAAGGTATGCATGCAGTTAGATCATTGTGAACAGCATGTTCAGATGGTGGAACATATCAATGTTATTTTTTTAAGCAGCACATCTGATTTCTGTCTTCCACAAGGGAGTTCTCCCCCATGACTTAGACTTTTCAGTATCATTGGATGTTTTTCATTTGTACTATGTAAACAAATACAGTATGCTGATCAGTGTGAAAATGAAGTTGCATTTTGTCTGAATATGACCTAATAAGCCCTGGGATTTTACATCTGCCAGGTTGGAGCTAGAACTTGATAGACACTAGTATATGCTAGGAAGGGTTTGCACTGCCAGGTCAGTAGCTAGGGTCAGGAAATTGGATAGACCATGCTGAATTTTGCTAGACCATACCAGACCATGCCAGACTATCAAGATTTGACTCAAGATTATGACAAGTGTCCAATGGAAAAATGTAACTTGGGCAAGGATTGAACCTACAACCTTAGGTTGTAGCTACCTGTGCTCTACCATTGAACTACCAGGCCTTGCAAAGAAAGCACTACTCCACATATGTAATGAGAGCTGGTATGTGGGCATTTCAGCCAGCACAAGACTTTATGGATAGGTCAATGGTGGACTACTGTATTTCTAACACAGGCCATGCCAGGCCATGCCAGGCCAGATAGGCTGTGCACTTTTGCTAATGTATATATTAGATGTTGCCCACATGAATGCTATTTTCACTCCCAAGACTCAGAGGGAGCTCCCACATTATTTTACAGCATCTCCTCTGCTCTACATCAAATACATCTCTATGCTCAAGCACCTTGAAGAAGATTGGAAGGGAGTAGGGCTGTATAAAGTGCAATGCCCTCCTAGCTCTCCTACTCAAGATCCTTGGAATTTGAATGCAATAGTACCACTGACAGAGGTGGTGCACATACTAGAACTTGTGCCTATCTTTGATACCAAGCTCCTGGCCCCTGAGAATTCAGGTACCCAGCAAGACATGTTTAGATGCATATCAACAGTACTACATAAACTCCTTTTCAAGTTGCAGACAAGGAGGAATACCATTTCTTTAGTAGTTAGCTAGATCTGTCATGTTCACAGTGCTTGTTATAATAAAGAATTCTGTCTGCAAAACTATTAGTATTGACCAAGGGGTGTTCAGAAGGGGCCATACATATAAGTGGTTCATGTGGCCATGGGGTCCTGCCTTTTTTCTGCTCTTCAAAGCTGAGGCTGGTGATTCATCCAATTTGACATCACCTTTCCAACCATTGCAACTAGAACCCTTGGGAAAGCATGAGCCTTTGAATATCTGCTCCAAACTGAGACAAGCAATCTTGACCTCAATTACTTCCTCCAGGCAAGGAATGCAGACATCAACCACCCCATGGACTGTGGACTTAACAATCTGCATAGAATTCATAGTCTATAATGGTCTGCTGGATTATGCTCTCAGCAAGCTCAGAATACACAATTGTTGACCAGGAGGAGTATGCATGTTCAATGATGGATCAAGATCCATGGGGACTTCATGAGGTCATGGGGTTGTCATTTCAGATCCCAGCTGTGGGGGTTGTAAGATGCCAGGGATGGGCAAATTATTTGTCA
>JBBPQO010000475.1:0-10539 GCA_038092535.1 Xerocomus subilludens | reverse complement strand
AATACATCTGGCTCGTTTGTTCAGAGTGAGTGTCATATCTATGATTTTACCCACAGCTTTTGCGAGATCTGGTACGGTGGCACAGGGGCACTCTAGTGGCCGAACTCCGCTGAATACTGTAGTCATGAGCAAAATGGCTTCCCGCTGGTCAATTACTTGAGGGCCTGACTCGATCTGAGGGTGACTTGAACAGCCTACTAGCGATACGAATAAGTCACATCCTGGTACTTATAGTAGTGCAGTGCTCGGCTCGTTCTATAGTGTTTTTAAGTTTGACCCTACTAGTACATTTGATCATGATGATCGTCACTTACTCAGATTTGATATGATCGGATCTGCCTAAGGCTTTTCAAACAACTTGAAGTTCAAGCTGACGGGCCCAAGGTTTCCGCCAACAACGCCAACGACTGGGGAATCAAGTCAGCTCAGCAAAAGCGAATAATGAACACCACCATGGACCGACTATGGTGCCAGCTGGAACGGAAAAAAATCGCGAATGTAATCAAATCGCCCCCCTTTGATGCCAGACAGGCAAGTCATATTCATCAGGTCCCCGTCTTCCTTGCGCTTGCCTCTTTTAGACGGTCGGGCCTCCAGACTATGGGTCACTAACCCTGAGGTTTTAGCACGGGTTTTTGGGTAAAGCATTATGAGGAAACTGAAACATGGCGGAAACCTTGCTTGGGCCGCCCGACTTTGGGGGTTGCCAGTGGATCCACACACTTACAAAAGTAATAATCAACAGAGCTCTACTTGCCCAGTGCTTCGAGAGTGTGAGCATGATATCCAAGGGAGTACATTTCCATAGCAAGAATACATCCGAGTAGTTGTATGCACGGAATCGCAAAGCTTGGTGGTGAAAGTTGGGTGAGAGTCAGGCTCCTTCCCACCACTGGTTCGAATGTGAGGGGTGATACCCAGTGAAAAAGCCTAGTATGTGGTTGTAGGTCAGTGTATGTAGAGCTAGGCCATAGCAGTACATACCACAACATAAGATATGGGCATCTCCATAGGGGAATATTGTATGAGTATGTATGCAAGTATACCCTTTCCTATGTCCATAGACACCATAGATTCACATATCCATTGCTTGTCAGAAAAACATCTTGCAAAATTGTATGCCATTCTATGGCTTCCTATGAGTTACAATGGCAGTGCAATTATGCCAACCTATGCACATCTATGATCCTGGGTTTAGTGCAAATCCCACCTTCCACCCTCCTGCCTCCTGCCCCACCACAATGCACTCCAACATCCATTCCTCTGAATCACCCTGCTAATGCATTGGCAGCATGGCAATCTTTCCAATAACATCCACCATTCCATTCAATCAAGTACCATCTGCAACCTGTTTGACATTAGTGACTGAAATAGCTTGAAAATGTGATAACAAACAATTTGTCCAGCCTTGTGTTTATATTTCTAGGTGGTACTGATATTAATACTGCATATAATATGACAAAATTGTTCAATACTTACTGCTTTTACCTTAGAAGAGAGACCCTGGTAATATGCATTGAATGCTTGTAGAATTGATCTATCAGATCTGACTTGCTTCAGCCAGCAGTGTATGCACAGTGTCCTAGACAAGTTCCTGTTGTTAATACAGTGATGGTTGCATAGGAAATACTAACCACCCAGTTTTATTCAAGGGGGGGTGCCAAGCTTTCTTGCTAATGATGGCAGTGGCTCCTGTGACTGTAGCATTGGACAGATTGTGAACAGGAATGGCTGGGAGTTGTCCAGTCATTGCAGAGCTGACCATCATACCATTAGGCATTTCACAAGTGTGTATACTTGGGCCTGGGACTTGTGTGGTCATGACATAGGTGAATGATGTTGATTCCTTGTTGTTTTCCTGGAGAATGGTTGAGTGAGTGATTGTGCCAAGATTTTCTGAGTCATCATGTGAGCATGGTGAGTTCAAGATGGGTTCATTGTGACTCTGAGTCATGCCAATAGTAGTGTCTGTGCCTGCTTTTTTTGATGCAAATAATCTAGAAACAGATACCATAAGACTTATTAAGAAAGAGTAAAAAAATGCTCCAATGGATTTTTAACGGTAATGACTAATCTTGACTTTGCAGCATCAGAGATGAACTCTGAAGTGATGGTGATGATCAGCTCTATGATACTAGAGATGGGAGCTATGGAAGTGATTGGCTCTGCAGCATTGGCAATGGGAGCAATCATGGCAATCAGCTCTATAGCTTTGGCAATGGGAGTGACCACGGTGATCGGCTCTGCAGCATTGGAGATGGAAGCAATCATAGTGGCTGCTGTGGCAAGGAAAATTAGTCCAAATGTGGCATCATCCAAGTCTGGTATGTCTGGTGATGTTGAACTTGGAGTTCTACAAGTGTACAATCCCAGTTCTGAGTGTTTGAGGCTTGAAACCATTTCAGGGCTGAATGGGTTAGATATGACAGCCATGGAAGTAGAAAGACTTGTGTCATCATCAACACTGATGGTAAGGTTTGAGTCCAACTTGTTGCTTGATCCAGCCAGGATAGTAGCAGACTGCCAATGAGTGACTGACTCTGATAATGTTGAGTTATATTTGGTGTGTTTTATGACTAGTTTGCTGGCGACCCAAGATCCTGAGGCTATGATGCTGCCATCAGTACTATCCAAGCTGACTCCTTCAGATTTCATCTTGTGTTTCTCACACCGCTTCTCTTCAGACCTGTTAGTAAACCACATCTGTTTGAATGAGGAATAGTGGTCCTTGGCAAGCCTGTGGATCTTCCATCCATCTTTGCCAAGGTTAGTTTCTGGATATGACTTGACCATTTTGGAATGGAGAGCCTTTTTGAGGGAAAGCAACATTGTTGTCCATGTTGTATTCACATTGATAAGGTTTTGATTCCAGAATCCATGCCAGATGTCTTGCATGCAGTTGAGGATGTTGCATACTCATGTTGAGCTGAGTGGTTGAGCTGAGATGTCTTCAAGATATCATACATTGTGAGATTTGTTTCATGACTTTGACAATTGGCCCTTGGCAGTCTTATTCCATTCCTTCCACTTCTGTGGAGTCCAGAACCTAATAAAAGGATGGTCTTTTGCTTTGAGTTGAGGAATTGGAATGTCATGTGGTAATACAGATGCTGGGAGTATGGTAACATTGACTGCAGAGTCCAAGTCTGATGAAATGCTTCTGGGAGTGATGCTATTAAGTTACAAAACCAAGGTATCATATGATTGCCTTGTTGATGACGAGCATCAGCTAGATTCAATGATTCAAAAATGACCTAACTGAATGCTGAAACATGCTGCTTCTAGTGAGACATTTTTGAGCTGTAACTTTTTTACAGTATTTTCAAGGACTTGTATGCATTGAGTATAGTACTGGATATATGTGTGTTAAACAATGTCAATACTGAATATAAGACCCACCTGATTAATGGCAGTGTTGTTGGTATTGCTAATATTAGACCATTGTATTTGCAGCAGTAATGTTTGGAATGTGCTGTTGGTACTATAGGGCTTCAAGAAAGGATTGGAAAACATTTGTGATGGCTGCAGAAGACTTAAATCTTGTTCATCATAGAAAAGAGAGTTGGGTGGTAAAGAGAGTGAAGAATTGGAGTTCATGGCATGTGTGTCAGTTGTGGTGTAGTAATGGTGATAAGAAGAGATCTGTCTCAGAGTGGCTTTCTCTGAGTGGCAGAATATAAACTCACACATACCTTTTTTTTAAATCTATGCTACTAGTACTACTGCAACATGCCCACCATGGCACCCAGTCTTGTTGACATGCTTGGCAACATCATCTATCTTGAGATTGATGGTGTTCATAAAAATTGGAACAATTATTGGTTTAATCTTGATATTAAAACACCTGGTGAAAAAGCCAGTCTCATTCCATAAGCAGGTGAGAAAGGTCTCATGTCAACTACATCACTTGAAGACATTTGTTTTTCAAGTTAAAGAAACTGTGAGGACTGTTGTAGAACATATGCCTCTGAGTCTCACAGATTCTGAAGATTCTGACTTGGAATCTTTGACTCCTCTTATTTTGACAGCCTTGGATAAGTTGGTTTAGAGCACAGGCAGGTTGGACAAGAGCACAGACAGGTTAATAGCATCCGATGTATCAGTTGAGAGCACAGATGGGTTAATAGCCTCCAACGTATTGGTCAAGAGCACAGGTGGGTTGGCATTGGTTGAGAGCACAGATAGATTGGATATATTGCCTCAAAATGAGAATGGATTACAGTAGGCCCCATTTACTAATGTTCTCACTCAAATCTAACCATATCTTCAGAAAGTCTGTCACTGGAATGGAATGTCACTTACTCAAGTGCAGAGATTTCAAGGGTTTGAGTGTGTTCACTCCATTTCAGATGATCACATACATTATTTGTCCAATTGCTGGACCATTGCACACTGTTGAAGAGATTGCTGAATGGGCTTGGGCTCGAGCTGAAAAGCACACTCAGAAGTGTGCCAGGTTGAATTAACATTAGCCTTTGTATTTGTACAATTCATTGATAGTGTACTATGTTATACAACACAATTGGCATCCTCCTCACCAAAATAAGCAATTTGCATCCCAGTTTTCTCTACCAGAAAAAAACTACCTTCAATGATCCCAGGAGCAGAGTAAAGTATCATGGTGACAACAGATTGGATGGAGGTGATGTCAATTATCCATAAACTATCCTCACCAAGCTTTGTGCAAGAGATCAGAACCCCATGGAATTGCATAAGAAGTTCTTTGTTTGGAATTGAATACATTGTGACAAGTGTGACATTTTCGAACTGTGTGCCATGATCTTCATTGCTGTGAAGCTCATTGACTGGTCCACTTTGATGTGTACTGACAAGACAGGCAAAGTAAAGAACTTCAGCAATTTGAAGAGAATCATTGACTGTAATCTTTCAAAATAATTATCAAACTATACAATAAAGACATAGTGATGTTTTACCTTGATGTTTTGTGCCATGCACACCTCTTCATCTTGTCTATCTAACTTGACATACCCTGAGTGAGCAACCTGTCCATTTGGCAAATGGAGTTAACCCCAACATTGGATTTTTGATAGAGTGGGCTGTTGTAAATATTTGGTGACAACCTGCACCTCTTTCTTGCTAACATGTACAGCATTTAGGTTGCATTTAGGAAGCAAAACATAACCATTTTCCAGGTCTACACTGCCACTCGGAATGGTCTCAGGTGGATCATCCAATAATGGCATCATCGCCTTGAGTGCATCTGACACCTGTGGATTCCTTGTTGGATGAGGTTTGAAAATGGATCTGAAGGTTGGTGAATTTCAGAGGTGAGGTTGCCTATAGTCCATTCCATGGTCCACTATGATGATGAAATTGATGAGCTGAGTCAGGCAGCTTCAGAAGCAAGATATGATGTGAGATGAATACAAGGTCAGATGAAGTGGATTCGGTCAACCTGGCACTGGTAAAAGAGCAACTCAAACTCTCACCCCCATTTGATAAAAAGCTTGTGTGCTTGTGTTAATTAAAAAGACTTGATGGAGTATTGGCTCATGATGCAAAGGCCTGCAATGAATGTGCAAAAATTCTCCCAGATGTTTGGAGGAAGAATGCTGTACAGAAGTTCTGGGCAAAGACCATACAACCATGTTATGTATTTGGTGCATTTGTACCACAAGTTTGCATGGAGGCTAGGATCATGAGGCATGACATCAAAGGAGCCTGAAAGGAAATATTTTCTTAGATTAGGACCACATGAGAACAATCATTGAACACTTTGTGATGGCTTGACCATGGGCTTGCCAAGCTTCATTATCCTTAAGTACAGCCCAAAACCATGTTGCATAATTGTCTGACCACACACACTCTATCATTCCTTGAAATAAATCCAGCCAAAGAGAGGACATGTTGGCACCAATAAAATGCATTAACTCAGAGGAGAAACACTCTGGAATTCCAAGAATACAAGTGGGCTATAGCCTGAGAAGTATACTTGGACCAACCACTCCTGTCTCCAAATGGTGTGCTTGAAACTGTGCTTGAGTAGAAGATGAAAGAACATGGCAGAGATATTGGATATAGTCAATCGATGTGCTTGTTGTGAGATCCAGTATGTTAACATCAGGATGGTTGGATCTGGGTATAGTATAGTTGTTTGGTTTGAGTAAAACAGGTAGTATAATGACCCACCTGGTTTGTATCATCCAGTAAGAGGGCAGAGCATGTGACAACCACATTTGCCTGAGTGATTGACAAAGTTGCTCAATGTGGTCAAGCCTGGACCATCACCACAACTGACGAAAAAGAATAAACGTGAGTTGAATGCATGATCCTGCACAGCATCACAGACTTGAAGGTCTTCTCATTGCAAAGCAGAGAGACAGTGAAATCCTGGATAGAGAAAGAATTCGATGAACTTTGGCTTTTTGGGACCAGGAATGATCACTCCAGGTAAAACAAAGTTCTTCTTGTAGCAGTAGTCAGGTAAAAGGTTGAGAATGATCCAAATGTATATCCAGCAATCTGATTACTTGTTTTCAAAGAGCTGCATGCCATTGATTGAAAACATGATGAGTGTGTCATCTGGTCCAATTCTATGTCTTTGAATGGCATTGAGATAGGCTCCACCTGAAAATACATCATCCTAGTTCTTGACATATTTATCATTGTGATCAAGCTTGTCAAAAAGCTCTTGCATGCATTTGACACAATAATGCATCTTTTGAGTAGTCTCTAGATGTTGCCAGAATGCTTGAAGCTGTGGACCAATGGAAGTAGTGTTGAAAATAGCACATGAGAGCCATTTCTTGCCAACATGATTGTATCAAGGCTCATAATATTCAGGACACTCCTGAAGATGGAGATAGAGACTGGAGTATGCAACACAGGAATTGATGCACATATCCTGTGTGATTGGTGTCACTCCAGTAATCTCAGCAAAGAGTTGTTTGATTCAATAAAGTGATGGTAGTGATGAATCTGGGAAACATGTTTGAATGTTGGTGCAAATATTGTCATATGTCTTCTCAGAGGAGTGTTTGAGTGCGAGGAAATTTTTGAGAGCAAAGATGAATATCAGGATTGTTTGTGAAGTGGTCCTGTCAGTGCATCATGTAGCCATGTAAGTTCATCATCAATAAGTCCGGTTCTATCATCCAAAGATGCCTGGCAGAGAGCCATAATGAAAGAGAGGTTTTGAAGGTGTTTTTTGTGTGTTGTGATCTGCACAGGATCCACTTTTAGATTGAGGGTCTGCAGAGGATGTAAGTTGTCATCATCTGCTGGAGGATCTTGCATAGGTTCCTGGTTGGGCAGGTCTGGGTCATGTTCATCAGCAGGCTGAGGTAGTGGTGAAGGGGATCAATCCAGACTATTATGTAACCAAGAACTTTGAGAATAAATTCACAATGATAGATAAAATACATATGAGAAATCACAATGAAGTGGAGAGTGGGTTGGTGAATGTGAGTGACTTTGATGCAATATTTGGCCCAGGTTTGGTTAATGATTTTGGTTCAAAGGCTCAGAGGGCCCAAGCAAAGACTCAAACTGTTTTGAAGAAACAATCAGTGTCTTATCTGATGTGAAAGTAAGTAAACAGACTTGATGAGGACATTGTCCAGGTTCCAAGAGTGTTTCATTGTCCAAGTCTGTATCTGCAGGTCTCTTTCTTCCAACCATGGACCTGGCTGCTGCTATGTCCACAAATGCTTGAAAAGCAGAAGATCAAGCAGCCAAGTTGATAGTGTCCTTCTTGCTCTCATCAGCCTCTCCTAGGTGTTGTCTCCAGGTGTTGACAGTGTTGAGTTGGATATGGGAACCTTTGCAGTATTTTTGACAGATACACCAGAATTCTTCAGGCATAGTTCTGGCAATGGACAGGGCATGTGGCTTATAGCACAGCTTTTGAACTTCATGGCGCATTTTGATATGGTTACCACATATGTAGTATAGGTTGAATAGAATAGCACAAAATCATACAGACATATACTAGAACAATAGATCCTGCTAGGTTTTCTTAGGGCCATAGCTATAACATTGGAATACATACATATGCATATATGATGACTAGCTCTACATATGCTGACCTACAACTGCATACTAGGCTTCTTCACTGGGGGTGATATTCTAGTGCAGTGGTGGATAATTCCAAGTGGCTATACACCAAATTCAAACAGCACCAACTTTAACTTCCCTCACACTAGTGTTCTGTGGGTTAGTAAACATTCACAAGAGTTAGCAAATGTTTATGTGTGAACTTTCCCATGAATCTAAGTGAACTGAATGTGAGCAGTACCAGAAGTCCAAGCTGGAAGTTATATAATCAAAGCCTATTGGCTAATGGAGAGCATGTACAAATCCAATATACAACCATGATGGTTCAAGAAAGGTACAATCAACTATGCTAGTGTATCTTTCCATGAGTGATCTGGGTCATCAATACCTTCTGCATCCAGATCAAGAAGCTGGTATAACTTGAGATCATCATCTAAGCACCGAACAGCAGTTTGGTAGAATAATCCAAGCCATAACTCAGCATGTGACTTGGAGTAATCCAAGAGTGATCTAATAGGAATATGGCTGTACTGTGTTGATATTGCAGGATTTCTGGCAGCCACCATGGTCACTGACTTGGCATTCTGTCCTTCAAGTTCCTCATCTACAGCCTGAATGAGGCTTTGGGCAATCTGATGGATCCCATGGCTCTGACTCGGAGATGAGCTGTCATTTGCAGCAGAATCCAAGTCTGACTCATCATGGTTACTGATTATGGGCTCCATAGTGCCAGTGACCATGACTGACTCAGATCTTTCTCCAATAGTGTCAGCATGCTGGCATTTGAGATGCTGTTTGACAGCATTGTCACAAACATGTTCTTTGTGTACATATATTTTGAGTTCTGCTATATGGGTGAGATTTTCAATTGATAATCGATTGTGCCATTTGTTCAGTATACTGCCAAAGACACTAAAGAGTCATTCACAAGATGCCAAATTGGAACAAATGGATAGGATGCAGTGTGCAATTTTGTATAATGGTGCAGGTTCTGAACCAGGATGAAAGGATGCATTCCATACATTGAGTGCATCAATGCGAGTGTGCTTCTACCAAAAGTATCAGGAAATCACTTGAAAAAACTAAATAAGATGAGATTGGCACTTACCCTTGCCTTCACATGAGCTAAGACAGAATTTTTATATATTTCCATGTATGCAAATTCACCAGAGGTTGAGAGATAGTTCTCTAAGTCAGTGAAAAGCTTGAGAGGAGCAGATTCATTGTAAAAGCATAGTCAAAGATGGCCAAAGAGAGTGGCTAGTCCAGCACAAGTAGTCAGTGGAATTTTGCTAAATGGAGCCACTTTATAGAATGGGTTTGCAATGACAGTGGCAATAAACACTTCTTGATCACAATTTGCCCACCAATGCTCTACACTCTCAAGTATAGCTTTGTGCACAGAAGTGTCAAGTGCATCTGTAAGCTTGGAATATTGAAAGTACAGAAATCCAAATGAGATTATAACATGCTCTGGTTGTGCATGCACAGCTTGATGTATATTTGTCATGAGTGCAATCAGCTTGAGCAAGCTTTTCCATCTATTGAAAGAGTAATTAATGGCATATATGAAGCATCGTGATATAGGTACTTACTTTGCCATTGCATGCCAAAATGTAGCATTTTTTATAGTTGCAATAGCCATCTCTGTCTTCTTGTGAGCTACTCTATTTCCAGATGCAAGCAAGGTAACTTCTTGCTTTGTAATGAGAAACTCGAGTGCGGGTTAGACTTTTAAAAGTTGCCAATATACAAGATAATGGGATAGCCATTGGGTTAGAACAGCTTGGAGTATTGCAACAGTCCATCTGATTGTGGCCATTTGTATCTCATGAAGTAAAGCCAGTACTTGTGTCTTGCTCCATAACCATGTGATAAGTTCTTGGACCATGTCCTGATACTCTGCACAATCATCTTTAATCTTGAAAAGATCACCAACAATAAGGTTCCACTGTATAAATGAAATATTGAGCTGACTCAGAGTGTGAATGACATGTACTATCAAAAATACCTGATAAGCAAGACAGTCTGGAACAACAAAATGTGGATAATGCTTGTGAAGGAGTCATTAGGCTTTCTTGGATTCCCCTAAAGTGTCTGTGGTACATGCAATAACCATTGAACCACATTCAGTCTTGATAATACTGATGGCTAATAACATCTGCTTCAGAAGCTCGTCAGCCATCTTGGAATCTTTTAAAGCATCATGCACCTGAATGGTACAGTGGCTCAAAAAACTGTCCGCATGTTTGCATGTTTTGCAATAGTTATGACTAAATGCAATAACCCCTAATCCTAGCCCTAAACTACAAGTGTATGGAATGAAGTATGTACACTTGGCCTTCTATTGGTCTAAGAATCAAGTGATTTGGATAAGAATTGATAGAATAGCAGCCATCTGAAAATGGCATGTTATGCAGACAGTTTTTTGACTTAAAGTTTTAATTATATATATTGACCCTGGCATGCTGTGATATTATTACATCCATCCATCAAGGGTTCTATTATGTTACCTTTATGTAA
>JBBPQO010000474.1:0-10546 GCA_038092535.1 Xerocomus subilludens | reverse complement strand
CCTGACCACTTTCACACATCCAATCATGTGTATGTGCTCACCGTTCATTTTTGACACTCACTGCCAGTTTTCCCCTGCACACACATGCAGCCAAGTACATAGATCACATATTTATAATTTAAAAATAGCATTATCATCTGATTTGATTATCATGCTTTTTTTACACTTGTGAGAGCCTGAAAAGCTTGAATTAAGCAATATGAGTTACAGATAAGTTCAAGACCTATCTTGTTTTGCTTTTTTGTGTCATATCATTACTTGCCAAAAAAGCATGAGTAAGCACTCTATTTTGCTGATGCTAGTAATGCATACTGGCATATGAAGTGCACAGCCCAGGACCAGTCAGTTCTCATTGTATAGCAGAAAAATAATGAAAACAGATCAATTATAGAGCAGCCTAAAACCTCAGATCAAAGTCATCATCATCTTCCTCTCCTTGATTGTCACTGTCCCCAGACCCATCTGTGCTTGTATCACCATCATTGGCTTCTTCACTTGGTATCTCAGCTTCATCTTCATCAATAGGTTCCTCCAAGTCAGCAAGATTGCCAGCTTCATTCTCAATACCACCAGTATCCCCTTTCTCCTCATCCTCTGCTTGACCCTGCAACATAGCATCCCCATCAGTATCATTATCAATTGCTGGTTCATGCGGGTACTGGATTTTGTGGCCAACTCCAATACCTACAAACCTACAGAACATATCTCTGTCAGCAAAACTGCCCAACTTAGTTTGATTGAGTCTTTGGACACAAGATCAAAACACTCACACATTACATAGAATGATGACCAATCATCAACCTCCATCAATAGTCAAGCAAGTGATGTGCCATGCTTCAACAGGGTAGTAGTACAGCCATAAGTGAATGCAGCCATGAAGGACAAGTAATGGATCAAGAAATCTGAATGCGCCTTCGTCACCCTTGGGAATGAAGCCCACTTTGGATAATCAGAAATGGTGGAACCCCTAGTGATAATCAAGTTCCACCCCCAGCCAACAAACCCACAACACCTCCATGGTTTGAGGTGAATGGCACCAAGCATTAGGACCAGCATGTAGCATGTCAATATGAAATGCTTGCAGAATGCATGCATACCAAAAAGAATGAGATGACAGGTCATCCTCTCTTGAAAGTACCATTACAGTTGAGCCTTGACTGGGTCATAGAACATCTCGTCTGTGGTGTACGTCATATGATGTATAGTTGACATGAAAAATCTTTGACTTGACTATATAATTAAGGTTGTGCATGAAGCGCAGATCATTGCACTCCCCTTCACTGAAGTCATGCTTGTCTCCATTGTAAGCATAACCAAGTAGTCACAAGAGCAGATGATCCTTGAGCTTTGGAATAAAGTTCTTGAGATAAAGATATTAGTTGAAGGATTCATAGTATTAGAGAACTGTTATATCCATGATTTTTTTTTGCAAAGTCCAACTCCATACCTCCAGTTTTTTGTTCCCACAATCCCTAGAGCATTCTTTCTCATAAAAACATTCTGAGTCACTGGACTTGCATGTATTTATTCACCATTTGACTATCTTTGATATCTTGTTTGATTGTTTGTAACATTCTGACAGGTGCTGACACCCAGGGGTATTATCACTGCCATGTCTCACCTCCGACATGTAGGGGCTACCAGACATGATCCAGAATTGCCAACACTGTCATTCTTACAACAGGTGGGTCCTTCAGACCTCCGTCAGAATTGCCAATACTATCACTTTGTTCTGTATATAAACTCTGTACTCTGATCCTGTACCTTCAGTTCAAATATTGATTCTAGTTCTGATTTCCCTTCTTGTCTCTTGGTCCTCCTCTTGTCGTCCTCTCTCTCAATTCATTATCTTAACCCATCCCTCCCTCAAACCTCTGACCCTCTGACCTCTGACCTCTGATCCTCCATCCTCCATCCTCTGACCCTCCACCCTATGTCTGTCCCTCTGAAATACTGGGAACTTGCCTTTGACAAGGGCACACCACATAAGGTGAAGCCAATGTCCCTTCCAACCAGACACTAACTCCAGAGTTCTGGAGTTTTGTCAGGAGATCAGGATTGACTTTAACAGAAACTTGGGGCCTGATTTTAATTGCAGGGTCACCTTGATGATCATGGAGCAAGTGTGCAATATTGATAACATATCCTGACTTTGGTGACATCACATGGTGTAGCTCCAGTAATGCCTCAACACTGCTTGGACAGAGGTTGGATTCAATGAGTCAACAGTCTTGATCTTCAAGCTGTCATTGAATATGGGTAAGGCACTGCTCCTGTTTTATAATTCCCAAGATGACATCTTTCTTGTTGATGTGCACATAAAACTTCTTGATGAGGCAGTGTGCTAGTTTTCCCTAGGGAATTGAGTGCATGAGAATATATCACTTTTACTGCACAGAAGATGTACCACTTGGGTTGTGTAGGAACTGGTCACACCAAATAGTTTTATAGTCTCTGAGAGCATGAAACTTATAAGCAAGGATGTTGAACATTTTTGGTCACAATTTGCCTTGACCAAGACTTAATTCTACTTTGCAACCAGATTGTCATTGCTCTTGTGTAGCCTCGCTTGGAAGTTCCCATGTTGTAAATACAGTGCAGGTTGTATGTTGAAACTTGCGAATTTGGTCTGCCAGCTGTCTAAGAGTTCCATTCAGTCAAGCCAGGGAGCCATTGGAATGAATGGAGTTGGAGCTTTGTGAGGGCATGCCATTCAGCAAGATGGAACACTAATACTCTAATAATGCTATCATGTTCAGGCAGGAAGAGACCCTCAAAAACTGGGATGGAGCACTAGACAAAATTGCAGTTAGCATGTTCATGACAGAGTTGAACACTTTGAATCACCTGGAGAATATCCTCAAAGTGTCTTGCAGCTCGCTGCCTCATCTCTGCAACATTTGGAGAACAGCATCTTATGCCATTGATTCCAAAAGGTGGAATCGCAAAGTACCTGTGATTTGTGAATCATAAATCTACACATTTATGAAGGGAATTGCACCTCTCATTCAGTATTAAAACATGGTGAGGGTCAATCACATAAAGAATTCTGATAAGGTGCTTGAAAACAGATTTGAGGATGTCAAGCTCAAATTCATGCATTAGGTTGATGACAAAGATAGAAAAGAGCTCGAAGCCCAGTGGTGCAAGAGACTCTGTGAAAGTGTTCTCTAAAGTGTCTGAGACACAAAAAAAGAAGAGCACAATGAACTCACAAATGTTGGTATGAGTGAGTTGTCTTTGAGGAGCTCCTTGACAGCTAATTCTTTGATTGGTAAACCAAGATTATAAATACAGCACTGTGCACTATCAATCTTGTTACAGAGATAAGTTTGCATGTTTAAGAGTGTTATATCCATGATTTTCACTAAGTCCAACTTCATACCTCTGGTCTTCTGTTTCCACTATCCCCAGAGTGTTCTTGCTTACAAGACCATTCTGAGTCACCAGACTCACACATGTTTATTCACCATTTGACTATCTTTGATATCTCGTTTGACCATTTGTAATATTCTGACAGGTGCTAACACCAAGGGGCTATTATCACTGCTGTGTCTCACCTCCAACATGTAGGGGCTACCAGACATGATCCGGAATTGCCAACACTGTCGTTCTCTTGACAGCTGGGTCCTCTGGACCTCTGCCAGAATTGCCAATACTGTCACTTTGTTCTGTATATAAACTCTGTACTCTAATCCTGTACCCTCAGTTCAAATATTGATTCTAGTTCTGATTTCCTTCCTTGCCTGTTTGGTCCTCCTCTTGTTGTCCTTGCCCTCAGCTCATTAATCTTGACCCACCTTGCTCAAACCTTTGACCCTCCAACCTCTAATCCTCCACATTATGCCCATCCCTCTAAATACTGAAGACTTGCCTTTGACAAGAGCACACCACATAAGGTGAAGCCAACATCCCTTCTGTCGAGACACAAACTCCAGAGTTCCAGAGTTTCATCAGGAGATCAGGATTAACTTTAACAGTATATTCAAACTCAAACTTGTTGAAGTCATGAATACTTGTAATCATCCTCAACCTCCTAGTGCTCAATCTTCTACACCACCTCCATGTAACCCACTCAGTACCATTGGATGTAGTATGAGAGGCCAAGAAATCATAGAGCATTTCTGAAGCTGCTCTGCCCACCATACTCCAGTTTTGAACCTGTCCATTTCTACTGGCCTCTGTGCTGGATCTCCAACTCTTGGAGCACTTGTTAACGACCCCAATGACAACCCTAGTGATAACGACAACCCAACCCACCCTCCTGGCCACCCTCCACATGGCCCTCCTGACCCCCCTCCTTTGGTTGGTCCAGGTGATCTAGGGTATGAGCCTCCTGATGATCCTGACTCTTCTAGGGATGAATCCTTTCCTGACAATGGAGACAAGCTAATTCCACATAACACCCTTACCCACCTCATGGATGCTATTCAAAGCCTTGCTTGATTTCTTGACACCTACCTCAGTCCAGCAAAAACACCAAAGTCTGGGAACCAAATCAGTTTGATGGATCAGACCTCCACAAACTCCAGTCATTCCTTGTACAGTGCAAGCTGAACTTTCAAGATCATCCTACAGCCTTTGCTATAAACCACACTAAGGTCACCTTTGCACAGTCCTACCTCAAGGGTACCAGTGAGAATGGTTCAAACTGGATCTTCTCGAAATGGATGATTCTACCTCCTCACCTATCTAGATGAATAACTATTGTGAATTTGTCCTTGAACTTTGGTTGAATTTTGAACTGCATGATTCAGTAGGAGATGTGGAACATCAACTGGATCACTTGTCGATGAAGGATAGTCAGTAGATTGACAAGTATGTGGTCGAGTTTAAATGGATTGCTTCACAAGTCCGAGGTCATAGAGAAGGCACCCTTAGGCATCATTTCTACAACAGTCTGCCTGATTGTATCAAGGATAAAGTCTCATATATAGGCAAACCTGCTTCTCTCTTTGAACTCCGTGCCCTTGCTCACACTATCGATGCATGCTACAAAGAGCACAAGTCTGAACTATCTTGTCAATTGAATCAGACCTCTCAATCATCTGCCAAATCTTTTTCTGACAAACCCTCTGACAAATCCTTCATGTCCACTCCAGGTAACTCTAGTGGCAAGTCGCCTAAGGATTCAAAAGAGGGAAAGGCTACCACTCCCTCCTCCACTCCAAATCAGTCAGACCTCTCATCTAAACTAGGCGCCAATGGCAAGCTTACCCCAGCGGAACGAAAATGCTGCTTTGATAAAAAGCTTTGTATGTTCTGTGGCCTAGGTGGTCATATGGCTAAGGATTGCAAGAAGTCTATATCTCGGGCTTCTAAGGGCTGCTCTGCTATTATGACAGATGCAACTCTAGCACCCTCCACTTCAGAGGCAAAAAAATAGTTTGCAACCTCTATAACTCTGCACAGCCAGATGGTTGCATTGACCCCAACTGTGCCCTTAAGGAGATTTGCCTCAATGCATCTGCTCTTTCTGATCCGAAGTCTCTTGTACAATCAGTTTCTCTTGCCTTCTATCCCATTCCTCCATCCCCAGCTCTCATAGACTCTGGCTCTTCTGATTGCTTCCTCAACTTGAATTTTGTCAAAAACCATAATCTTTCCACCTATCCCATACCTCTGCTCTGACTCTGACTCTTCAATGGTACCTGTAATAGCACCATTACATGTGCAATCAATCTCTCTGTTTGATTTGAAACTGGTGATATCACTCTGATGACATTCTTTGTCACTTCATTGCATGGCTGCTGCTCTCTTGTTCTAGGACACAACTGGCTCACCCACTACAATCCATTGATTGACTGGGTTTTGAACAGTATCTTATTCTGAGCACCTGAACAGACTATGCCAGCCCCTCCAAGCTCACCTCCACAGTCTACAAAATCTCCTTCTGTGGCTGACTCTTCATCCTCTGACACACCTCTGTCCGAATCACCATGTTTCTCTGATCACACTGCCCCCTCCATCGCCATAATCAGTACTCCTGCATTTTCCTAGCTTGTTGCTTGGAAGGCTTGCTGTAGTTCAGTATGCAGTTGAAACCTCCTGAAAGTGAACTCTGCTCCATCACTTCCATTTCAGAAGAGATTGATCTCTCTAGTGTACCTCTGGACTATCACGACTTTGCTGACATCTTCAGTAAAAACAAGGCTGACACTCTTGCCCCACATTGTGACCATGACCCAAAGATCAACCTGAAAGAAGGTATTTCATCTCCATTAGGAACTACCTATTCACTCTCCATCTCTAAGCTCGACTCTCTTCACACATTCCTCAATGAGCATTTGGCTAATGGTTTCATCAGTCCCTCCTCCTCCACTCATGCTGCTCCAATTCTCTTTGTCTACAAGAAGAATGGTTCACTCTGCCTCTGCATTGACTTTTGAGGACTCAACAAGATCATGAAGAAGGATTGATACCCACTTCCCTGCATTTCTGACCTCCTCAACTCTCCAAGCCATGCTAAAGTCTATACCAAAATTGACCTCTGGCATGCCTACCATCTGGTCTGCATTGCTTCTGGAGATGAATGGAAGATCTCCTTTCAGACATACTATGGCTCCTACAAGTGGTTAGTTATGCCTTTCAGTCTTAAAAATGCCCCTGCCACCTTTCAGTGCTTTGACAACACTATCTTCGTCAATCTTTTAGATGTTTGCATAGTTGTCTCTGGATAACATCCTGATTTACTTGGACAACATCGTTTTTCACAAAGAGCATGTCTGGAAGGTCCTCCAGAGGCTCTGCAAGCACAGACTTTATGCTAAGCCTGAGAAGTGTGAGTTCCACACTATGTCCACTGAGTACCTTACCAGCTCTTTCCCTCTGGACTTACTATGTCTCCAGAGAAGGTGAAATCCATTCAGGACTGGCTGGAGCCTTGAAAGGTCAAGGATGTGCAGTCTTTCCTTGGTTTTGTGAATTTCTACTGGCATTTCATTGACAACTACTCTGACATAGTCGTCTCTTTTATATGCCTTACTCACAAAGGTATCTTGTGGAACTTCACTGACTCCTGCCACTCTGATTTCCAGAAACTCAAAGATGTCTTTACCTCTGCTCTGATCATCACACATTGGGTTCCAGATGCTCCTCTAATAGTGGAAACTAATGCTTCTGACTATGCCACTGCTGGTATCCTCTCTATCTGCTGTGCTGATGAAGAAATTAGACCCATTGCTTTCTACTCTCAAACTCTATCCACTCCAGAGCTCAACTATGACACCCATGATAAAGAACTCCTAGCAATTCATGAATCCTTCCACACTTGGCATTACTACCTTGAAGATTCTGCAACTCTGGTCGATGTTATTATGGACCACAAGAATTTTGAATACTTCACTACTACCAAACTCCTGACTTGCTGGGAAGCCTGCTGGTTGGAATTCCTCTCCCAGTTCAATCTTATCATCTGATTCTGCCCAGGATGCCTTGGAGCCAAGCCCAATGCCCTCACTAGACACTGGGATGTTTACCCCAAAGAGGGGGATAAGGACTATGCTCACATGAACCCTCATAATTTCCAGCCTGTTTTCACTCACAAGCAGTTCTCTGTGTTCCTCTGAGCCACCTCCCTCACTGCTCTGGTACTCTGGACAAGTGTGCTCTTCAATGTTGAATAACTCCATAGTGATATCCTCTCCTTCCTGCCCTTCAATCCTATGGCTTCTAGTCATTTGGCCA
Source organism: Xerocomus subilludens (assembly GCA_038092535.1). NCBI lineage: Eukaryota > Fungi > Basidiomycota > Agaricomycetes > Boletales > Boletaceae > Xerocomus > Xerocomus subilludens. Next base: position 2,860 of record JBBPQO010000474.1, on the reverse strand, counting down.
GGTCTGAACCCTCCAATTCTTGATGGTCAGTCGATAACAGTGGTTTCCTCCATGTAGACAATCACATTTATGTCCACGATTCCAACCATCTTTGACTTCGCATCCTCCGCTATAAGCATGACCATTCACTCTCCAGACATTTTGGCCAAAACCAGATCTTAGAACTCATTTTCTGTGACTACACCTGGCCAGGAATACATACCTTTGTCAAGGAGTATGTCTCTTCTTGTACTACCTGTGCCTGCACAAAGGTTCCAAGACATAAGCCATACGGACTTCTTAAACAACTTCCTATCTGTTCAAGACTGTGGAATTCCATCTCTATGGACTTTATTGAACAGCTTCCTCCATCCTGGCTACTCTGCTATATTAGTCGTTGTTGACTGCCTGTTCAAGCAATGTGTTTTTGTTCCTATGCATGAGATGATCACTTCTTTGGAGTTAGCAAAGCTCTTCTATCTTCATGTCTTCTTGAAACATGAGATCCCCTTCCACATCATCTCCAACAGAGGCTCCAAGTTCATATCTCACTTTTTCCATTCTCTTGGAAAAGCCCTCAACATCCACCTCCACTTTACCTCTGGATATTATCCTGAAGGAGACAGACAGACAGAGCAGATGAACCAAACCCTTGAATAGTATTTGCATGTCTACTGCAACTATCAGCAGGATGACTGGTCCAAACTCCTGCCCCTTGCAGAATTTGTGTACAACAATGCTCCGAACGCAACTACTGGTGTCTCTCCATTCTTTGCCAACAGGGCTATCACCCAAATATAAGTCCACCCCAAATGTGACCTTACCTCTGCACAAGCCTGCAAGTACTCCGTTGACCTTGACTCCCTTCATTCATTCCTCTATGAAGAAATGGCTGCCATCCAAAAGCGATATCAAGTACCAGCAGATGCTGTTATGCAAAGTGTTTTGCTAAGGTTTGCTTACTCAACAACAACCTCTGGTAATACTCATGAAGAGACTGACATCAGAGGAGTTGACTTTCAAGAGACAACGAGGATAACAGAGATTCAAGTTTGGAACTTGATAGAGGTTAACTCAGAGGACTTTGGAGGGTTGAGACTAGATACAATGCTTGTATTGTGTAGATCAAGAATAGAGAAGTACAAAAGGTATGCGATGATATTTATATGAGAGATAATTGTGCATGGACCAAGAAGATAGGAACTATGTGGAAAGATAAGAAACTTGATGGAATGTTGAGGAACACTGGCTGACATAATAGAAACAGTGGAGGAGGAATGAGTCTAATCAAAGACAAAGAAGAGAGATAAAGTTGCTACTAGAAATGAGAATGAAGCCTTCAGTAGAGTAAGTTGTCTCTCTTCATGAATGGCTTGGAGAATGATAAAGAAACAGAAGAACATGATAGAGGGAGACAAAATTATAACATTACCCCCACAGTACAATTGAATCCCTGATTTGACTATCAATCCTCTATCAGCCCAAGAACTAGACTCCCGAAGAAGAAAAAGGTTCTCCGAGGATTACAGTCACCTGAGAGGGGGGAAAGACATTTAAACGGACAGTCATCAACGATGTGCCCAGCTTGAGAGCAAATGCTGCAGTTTCGATGGGGGCAGGCTTGACTGGTATGGCCCCAGTTGTGACAGTAGTCACATTGGTGAACAAGATATTGGTGAGATGTGTGACTAGGGGTGGCAATATGACAGTGGGGGCAGGAATATTCAGCGCAATCTTCATGATAGTGGCCATTACAATGATACTGAAAACAAGTGGTGGTCATGGACACCTGGGAAGTATGGTAGAGTTCTGCTTGAGGGAGGATATGAGCAGGAGAGGAGAGGGCACAACTGCCATTAGAAAGGATGATTATGCAGGAACATTCAGTGAGTATCGGAATGGTGGGAGGTTCAAGATCTTTGTCAGATTTGGAGGTATGTTCAACAGTGGTGGAAGTCTCAGACAGAGGAGGGGATGAGAGACAGGATTTGAGGGATGGAGGGGGAATGGGAAGAGAAAGGGTTAGATGAGGAGAATGAAGAAGGAGTTGATCCACACATTCTAAATAGCAGTTGTGTTGGTTTTGCAGTAAAGACAAGAAAATACGACAGAAAGTTGGGTAAATAACAGCTGGTGTGAGGGATTCAATGAAGTGGGAGAAACCGTGGAGATGGAGAATGATTAGGATACACGTAGGAAAAGCTTCTAAAGTGAAACAAAGGAGGATCTCATTGGTTTCTGCAGATTGAAGGCATTGAGTGGAAGAGACATTATGAAAGAGATGGATGAGCTCATGGATGATGACGTTGTCTCAATAGAGTGGGTCGTCCTCAAAGGCAAAAAGAATGTGGGAGGTGTCAATGACAGCAGCATAGGGAAGGTGGGTGGCATGGGTAGGAAAGAACATCGGATAAATGTTTTGAGAGCAAAGAGGAGAGTTTGGGGTGGATTGCGAAGAAGAAATGACAGCAGAAGAGAGGAAAGACATGGTTGAAGAGGCAGCTTATTTGCAAGATACTCATGCAGAGACCGTCGAGCAAAGGGAAGACTGCCTTATCAGAGCTGTTGGCAACATTTATAAGTGGAGAGAATTAAAGCAGAGTGTCAGAGATTAGACCTAGGTTCCCAGGTGTTTTCTGCTGAAGAGTATCCTTTCCAAGATGTCAGGTACAGTGGCTCAAAAAAGTGTCCCAATGTTGAGCCACTTTGAAGAGATTGGAAGATTGTAGGAGAGCAAGAATAAATAAGGTAAAGTGCTTGCAGGATTGATGAAAGTACTTGCTCTTGGCATTCAGAAACCACTTTGGTCATGTGATTTGGTTGCCATGGGAGTGAGATACAAGCATTTCAAAATGGCATGTCATTGGGACACTTATTTGAC
>JBBPQO010000473.1:0-10548 GCA_038092535.1 Xerocomus subilludens | reverse complement strand
TACAGAATGAAATGACAGTATTGGCAATCCCATCAAAACTCTGAAGGACCCACCTATCATGTGAGCTACAGCATTGGCAATTGCAAAGCATTGCTGGTAGCCCCTACCTGTTGGAGTGAAATATAACAGCAATGTCTGAAGCCCCCTAATGTCAATGGTAATACAAATGGAAACAGAATCAAATAGCAAAATCACAAGCCTGCCTAATAACTCCTAAAGGACTCCTAAGCTCGAAAGCTCCAGAGTTCATAGTGATAGGCATCTGGAGATATGGAGTTGAACTTAGCAAAAATCATGGATATGACAGTATTCCCCTCTTAAGCCTGAACTCCTGAAGGCCTAAGCATGAGACAAAATGAGTCAGAGTCTGTAATCTGCCTATTGTTCTCCTGAAGTATAAAGTCCATTGGAATTAGACTGGACTCCTTATCCTCTTACCATGTCCATTGCCCTCATGTTTGCATCTTGGGGCAGCATCACCACCTGGTCCGACAAACAGCTCACCAAGGATGAGTGTGACAATGAGGGGCTTGCCAAAGCCAAGTACTGAGAGCATTGGAGGTGGGTGCTGGAGCAGAGAGCTGAGGAGGAGCAAAAGGTGTGAGAGGTGGCAGAGGACAAGGCATTAGAGGACAAGGAGCACCAGAAGGCTATAGAGGAGAAACACTAAAAGGCTGAGGAGGAAAAGCAGAGGGAGGTGGCTGAGGTGAAGGCCAAGCATCAGGTAAGTGGCTTGAGGTTGACCTTTACCAACAGACTGACAGAATTAGTCAGAGGAGGTGCATGCTTAGTAGAGCACAACTAGTGACAAGGGATAGAAGAGAGTGGGGCTGGAGTGGGAGGCATGTGAGGAATGCATAGGCTGGGGGCTTGAGTGCATCTGGGGTGAGTGGAAGGCAACAGCCTGTGTGCAATGCATTGCTATGAAGGCCAAGTGCAGGCGATCCAGAGCAGAGGAGCTGAAAGGAAAGTGGAGGAGGACAATACAGACAAAGGCACAGACATAGGTGGGGCCAAGTGGCTTCATGAAGATGACAGAGGAGTTGGTGAAGGCAGAGATGACAGAGGAGAAGAAGACAGGGTTGGAGGGTGTCATGGGGGAGCTGTGCCACATCTGGCTGGCCCTTCAGCAGCAGAATTTCTGGCTGGATGATTAGAACAAGTGGCTGTGGCAGCTGACAGAGTTGGCCATAACCATGGTCTTCAAGCTGGAGGTGTCAGAGGACAAGGTGGTGGAGGACAGAGATGAGGAGGAGGTGCAAGTGGAGTTGAAGGGGTGGTTGGAGGAGAAGAAGGAGGCAGAGTAGAAAAGAGCTACATGGAAAAATAGAAAAATAAGAAAGTTTTTTGATTTGAAAGACAGAGTGATCAAACAGAGTAAGGTCTGGGTTTATCCAGATAACAGAGATGGAATGCTTGCACAAGTTCATATGTGTGATTGAGTTTGGTAGCCAATAACCAAGACATTTCTTCATTGGTGCCTTCATAGCCAGACCACCAGACTAAGCACAGGAGTTTGCAGTGTTGATAGCAACAATCCAATTTGGAGTCGAGGATCTCAGAGATTTCATATTTAGGTTCACTGTCTACTTCAACTGGAGGTGGTAGAGTTTGCACACGATTTGGAATGGTGTTTGGCATGGAGGGTTCTAACTGAGACACATGGAAAATCGAGTGAACAGCCTTCAAAGTATCAGGTAGACAGAGTGTGAAGGAGTGAGTACCTGGCTGTGCAATAACCACATATGGCCCAAGATTCTTCTTGGAGAGTTTCTTCAAGGGTCTGGTGGAGCAGAAGTACTTGGCTTTGACGAAAACTTGGTCACTGATGTGGATGTCCAGAGCCAGAGTTTGTCTGGCATCTGCTGGTACTTGATATCACTTTTGGGCAGCAGCCATTTCATCATGGAGGAATGAATGGAGGGAGTCTAAATTGATGGAGTACTCTTGAGCTCAAGCAGAGGTAAGGTCACATTTGGGGTGGTCAGAGATATTGGGATGGTAACTCTTGTTGGCAAAGAACAGAGAAATACCAGTAGTTGCATTTGGAGCATTGTTGTATGCAAACCTCATGAGGGGCAGGATCTTGGACCAGTTGTCTTGCTGATAGTTGCAGTAGACAAGCAAATACTGTTCAGGGTCTGGTTCATCTGCTTGGTCTGCCCATCTCCTTCTGGGTGATAACTAAAGGTGAAGTGGAGGCAGATATTGATGGCTTTCCCAAGGGAATGGAAAAAGTGAGATACAAACTCAAAGCCTCTATTGGAGGTGACATGGGAGGGAACTCCATGCTTTGGGAAGACATGGAGAAGGAAGAGCTTTGCTAACTCTGGAGAAGTAATCATGTCATGTCTAGGAATGAAGATACATCGCTTGGATAGATGGTTGACCATGACTAGAATAGCAGAGTAGTCAGAGAAGGGTGGAAGCTGTTTGATGAAGTCCATGAAGATGGAGTTCCATGGTCTTGAAGGGATGGGGAGTTGTTTAAGAAGTCGATATGGCTGATGCCTGGAAGTCTTCACATGGGCGCAAGTAGTACAAGAAGAGACGTACTCCTTGACAAAGATGCATATTCCTGGCCAGGTGTATTCATGAAAAATAAGTTCTAAGGTCTGGTTTTGTCCGAAATGTTCAGAGAGGGGATGATCTTGCTTATAGCAGAGGATACAGAGTTGAAGGTCATTGGGATCAGGGACATAGATATGATTGTTTGAGATAGAGGAAACCAATGGAGTCAACTGACCATCAAGAATCAGGGGGTGCAGACATGGAGAAATGACTGGTAGTCACAGGATCAGAGGAAAGGAAGGAGAGAATATCACTATGGAGTTGTTTGATGTCGAAGAGAATGCTTGCCTGGAGTACTGGAGCAGTGAGGGACAAGGCTCTAAGGGATGCAGTGAACTGCTTATGAGTAAAAACAGGTCAGAAGTTATGAGGGTTCACATAAGCATAGTCCTTATCCTCCTCTTTGAAATAGATGTCCCAGCATCTAGTGAGGGCATCAGGTTTTGCTCTGAGATGACTTGGGTGGAATTTGGATGACAAGATTGAACTGGGAGAGAAACTCTGACCAGCAGGCTTGCTGGTGAGTCAGGAGTTTGGTAGTGGCGAAGTATTCAAGATTCTTGTGGTCCGAGACAATGTCAACTGGAGTTGCAGAACCTTTGAGGTAGAGATGCCAAGTGTGGAAGAATTCATGAATTGTGAGAAGTTCTTTATCATGGGTGTCATAGTTAAGCTCTGGAGTAGACAAAGTCCAAGAGTAGAAAGCAACGGATCTAATTTCATCATCAGCACAGATGGCATAATCAGAAGTGTCAGTTTCCACTATGAGAGGAGTGTCTGGGATCCAATGAGTGAGGATCAGAGCAAAGGTGAAGGCATCTTTGAGTTTTTGGAAAGTGGAGCGACAGGAGTTGGTGAAGTTCCACAAAATACCTTTGTGAGTGAGGCAAGTCAAAGGAATGAAGATATTGGAGTAGTTGTCAATGAAATGCCGGTAGAAATTTGCAAAATCAAGAAAGGACTGACTGAACATCTTTAACCTTTTGAGGCTCTGGCCAATCCTAAATGGATTTCACTTTCTCTGGGGACATAGTAAGTCCAGAGGGCAAAAGCTAGTAGCCAAGGTACTTGATAGACATAGTGCAGAACTCACACTTCTCAGGCTTAGCATAAAGCCCATGCTTGCAGAGTCCTCGGAGGACTTCTTGAACATGCTCCTTGTGGAAAGCAAGGTTGTCAGTGTAGATCAGGATGTTGTTCAGGTAAACAATAATGCAAACATCTAAAAGATTGGCAAAGATAGTATTGATAAAATGCTGGAATGTGGTAGAAGCATTTACAGGAGCACTGATTATGGCAATAGGGGGAGCAGTGTGATCAGGGAAACACTATGATTTGAATGGAGGTATGTCAGAGGATGGAGGATCAGCTGAGGACAAAGTTGAAGGCTGTGGAGGTGAGCTCAAAGGGGCTGGCATGGTCTGTTTAGGTGCTCAGAACAAGATACTGTTCTGAAACTCAGTCAATCAACAGTTTGTAGTGGGTGAGCCTATTGTGTCCTATAACAAGGGAGCAGGATCCATTCAACAGAATGATATAGAATGTCATCGGAGTGATATCACCAGTTTCAAATTGAATAGAGAGATTGATTGCATGTGTGATGGTGCTATTACAGGTACCATTGAGGAGTTGGAGTTGGAGTGGAGGTACAGGATAGGTAGAAAGATTATTCTTTTTGATAAAATTCAAGTTGAGGAAGCAGTTGAAGGAGCCAGAGTCAATGAGAGCCAAAAATGGAGGAATGGGATAGGAGGCAAGGAAAACTGTTGGTACAAGAGACTTTGGATCAGAAAGAATGGACATGTTAAGACAAATCTCCTTAGGGGCACAGTTGGAGTCAACACAACCACCTGGCTGTGTGAAGTTATGGAGGTTGCAGACTATTTTTTTGCCTCTAAGGTGAGGGGTGCCGGAGTTGCAACTGTCACAGTTGCAGTATGGCCCTTGGAAGCCTGAGATGTGGACTTCATACATTTCTTAGCCATATGACCTCCTAGACCACACAACATGCAAAGCTTGTTATTGAAACAGTGCTTTTGCTCCACAGGTGTAAGCTTTCCATCAGTGCCTAGTTTAGATGAAAGATTAGACTGATTTGGAGTAGCAGAGAGAGTGGTAGCCTTTCTCTTGGACTCTTTCGAATCTTAGGCAACTTGCCACTGGAGTTACTTGGAGTGAATGCAGTGGGTTTGTTGAAGGGTTTGTTGGAGGAATGCTTGGCAGATGATTTAGAGGTCTGATTTGATTGATGTGATAACTTGGACTTGCTCTCCTAGTTGTGTGCATCAATAGTGTGAGCAAAGGCATGGAGTTCAGAGAGAGAGAGAAGGGTTGCCCATGCACAAGATCTCATCCTTGATATAATCAGGCAGACTGTTGTAGAAATGGTGCCTAAGGGTGCCTTCTCCATAGCCTCAGACTTGCAAAGCAATCTGATTAAACTTGCGACATCCTTGTTAATCCACTGGCTATCCATCATTGACAAATGTTCCAGTTGATGTTCCACATCTTTGACAGGATTATGTGGTCTGAAGTTCAACTGGAGTTTGAGGACAAAATCACAATAGCTATTCATCCAGATATGGGAAGTGGTAGGATCATCCAGATAGGGAAAGTGGTATGATCATCTGTCTTGAGAAGGTCCAGCTCAAACCATTCTAGTGCAGTGCCCTTGAGATAAGATTGCATGAAGGTGACTTTAGCATGGTCTGTAGCAAAGGCCATAGGACAATCTTGAAAGTTCAGCTTGCACTGCACAAGGAAAGACCAGAGTTTGCAGGAGTCCAACCCATCAAACTAATCTGGTTCCTGGACTTTGGTGCATTGGCTGGACTGAGGTAGGCATTGAGAAGAGCAAGCAAGGCTTTGGATAGTGTCTGCAAGGTGAGTAAGAGTGTTGTGCAAAACTAGCTCATCTCCATAGTCAGAAGAGGGGAATGGTTCATTTGCAGGGGAACCTGGATTATTCAGGGGCTCATATCCCAGATCACCTAGGCCACCCAGAGGAGGGGAGTCAGGAGGATGGATTGGGTTGATCAACAAGTGCTCTTGGAGTTGGAGATTCAGTACAGAGGCCAATAGAAATGAATGGGTTCAGAACTGGAGTGCACTGAGTGGAGAAGCTTCAGAAGTGGTCTATGATTTCTGGGCCTTGAATACTGCCCCCATGAATACTAAGGGGGTTATGTGGGAGTGGTGTAGTGGGTTGGGCACTAGGATATTGAGGATGATTACAAGTATTCATGACTTTGACAAGTTGGAGTTTGAATATACCGTTAAAAATGGGCCTGAACTCCCGATGAAACTCCAGAACTACGGAGTTAGTGTCTGGACAGAAGGGAGTTGGCTTCACCTTATGTGGTGTGCCCTTGTCAAAGGCAGTCCCAGGTATTTCAGAGAGATGGGCTTAGGTTGGAGGGTTGGAGGTCAGAGATCAGAGGGTCAAAGGTTCAAGCAAGTGGCAGACTAGATAAATGAGCTGTGGGAGAGGAATGACAAGAGGAGAACCAAGAGGGCAAGGAGGGATATCAGAATTTGAGTCAATATTCAAACTGATGTTACAGAGACAAAGTATGGAGTTTATACACAGAATGAAATGACAGTATTGGCAATCCCATCAAAAATCTGAAGGATCCACCTGTCATGTGAGCAACAGTGTTGGAAATTCCAGAGCATCTCTGGTAGCCCCTACATGTCAGAGTGAGACATGACAGCAACATCTGAAGCCCCCTAACATCAATGGTAATACAAATGGAAACAGAATCAGATAGCGAAATCACAAGCCTGCCCAATAATTCCTAAAGGCCTCCTAAGCTCGAAAACTCCAGAGTTCATAGTGACAGGCATTCAGAGATATGGAGTTGGACTTAGTGAAAATCATGGATATGACAGTAGGCATGTACAAGAGAGTGAGGAAACCAGCCAATGGTGTTTGAAGAGGTACTCACATTGGGTGAAATCCTTGATACATATGTTGATGACAAGGGACTATGTCTCTGAATGAATATTCCATCATAATCTGGAAACCATAGAAGCAACAGGCTTCAGAAGTGCCAAAGAGTGGCCAGTGCAAGATACAACTTAAACTGCATTGAAAACAAGGTTCTCAACAATTCTATCAAATATGGTTAAATAGACAAGGACTCATCAGGTTTGCTGCAGTAAGCTATACCTATGGGCTGATTGAACCAGAGACACCATTGCAAAGAGTGCTGACCTGCAAAGATGGTGAGATGGAATTTAAGCAGAAAAAAAGTGAGGATGAACCTGAACTGGGAGCAAGGCAGAACCATCAACACCACCATACTGCAGAACTGTCTTTGAAGGGATGACACTCACCATGCTCTCATGTGTGGCCTCAACTTCCATGAGGTCAAATACCTTACTGAAAATTGCAGTATACAGGTTGTTCTTGTTGTTAGAGTACAAGTGTGAGGCAAGTTCTGCCACACTGTAGACATGCTCTGTTAGACAGATGATGAGCCCAAGAATGGTGAAAACAAATACTGTGCAAACACAAATAAACCAGATGATGATGTTGAGGGACAGCTTCTCCCTCCATGCTTGATGGATGTCCAGGCATTTCATGCAACCAAACCACTTGAGGAAAATTGAGGGTACCCACCAAGTTAACAGCCAGTATAGCAAGACCCACCAACAATGTGCTGACATCTCCTTGATGATCTTGGTTGTCTCATTCTCCATGATCTCACCTGTGAGAGCCTCTTTTGCAATCAGTCCCTGCTTGTCTGTGTTTTGGAACATGTTTCTTGAAGGGGTGTAAGAATCTTGTAAGCTGACTCTGGTTGTCAAAATTATCAGAGCAGAAGTATTTGCAGTCCTCATATTCGTTGTCATATAGGTCTGTACATTAAAGTGGAGAGGTGTTGCTCACAAGTGGGACATGGGCCTGGGAAGATGCCTGGTTGAATAGATTCATGTAGTCATCTAAGGGAAGTCCAGGGGATGGGTAAGGAGCATACAGGTCACCAATGGAACAAACGTCAATGCCTGCTTCCACCTCTGCTCTTCCACATCATGGGTGCAAATATGGTCCTCCAGAGAATGGAATGCAGCTTGAGATAGGAAGACCTAGTGAAATAGTGAGATCCCAGTGGTAGTAAATAGCACACAAACATACCTTGAATTCCCTGAGCATCATATCTGTCTCCTGCAAACCCAGGAAACTTCTTGTCTACTTCACCTCCTTCCTTGCTGAGCCATCTGTGATGCCCAATTTCACCATCAGCTCCTTGTATCGTGTATGAAACTTGTCCAGGGTTAACCTGACCTTGAAGATGTTCAAGTGCCTCTTTGATATCTCTGTCATACCTAAGCTCTGAATCTGGCCCTTCATGCTCTGTCCCTCCAGCTGATTGGGAAGTTGCAAGTGGTTAGAATTCATGCAGAAAGCAAACCAACATTGAGCATGTCAAACAATGTGTCTAGGGTGGCTCTGAATTCACCAGCTACCCAGGGCATTGCACAAGAGGATGTATTTGGCCTGTCTTCCTCTTCACAGTCTTGCTTGTCAACACTGCCATCATTGTGGAGAGTAGGCATGTGCTTGACAGTACCCTTGCGATGCATTGATGGGGTGCACATCAGTTTGACAGTTTGCTGTGCAGACCTGATAGTATCATTGTTCTTGGGGTGTGTCTGGGTCACATTAGCCTGTCCTGAGAAAAGACCCTTGATAAAAGTGTTGGTCGATCCAACAGTTTCTGCACCATCTGAAGAACCAGTGCTAGAGCCATAGAGATGCAAAACAAAATCAGTGTTGAGGGAATTGAGATTATTATCTAAAAAACCCTCAGCTGAGTATGTCACAGGGCCATTGAAATGGTTCATAGTGAACATGGGGAACCCAGAGTGGTCAATTGCCCTGATCTTGAAGGAGGAGTGGTTACCCCACTGTTTGCCAGAGGCTTTGAACATCATATGGTCCATCTTCTTGTGTGAATGGCAAGCCTGGTCATCCATGATGTGGATGAGGCCACCAGGCCTGTTTTGGAGGAGCTGAACGCATTTGGGTTGTTGAAGTAAGGTATGGGGGGGATGAAGCAAGAAATGCCCTCAGTCTGATACTCAGCAGTGTGGGACTCAAAGATGTGTTTATGGAGGAAATCCTGGAGACACTCGTTAGCATATTTGACATAGAACTGGTCAAGGGAGTTGGGTTGGCTGGTCATGTTCTGTGGGCCAGGAAGGTCAAAGAGACCAATGAAAGTGTTGAAGTTGTCATGGCAGAGGTGCTGGTTGATGTATTTGTTGAGCCAGGCAAAGAGAAGGGAATAGAGGGTTTTTGCAAGGTCATCACCATTGTTTGAGGCACCATTGGAGTTGAGGCAAACAATGCAGAGCTTCTTCTTCATGAGCTTGGTCTCATATGAGAAAGTGTTCTCAAGGGCAGAGGGTTGCACACCAAGAAAATCAGCAATGATAGTGAGGATGTCCACATTGCAGACAACAGCCATGTCCATGTTCTGAGTGCAGTTAACTGTGAACTTGATGTTATCCAGATGTAGCATTGCCATAATGAGTTGACAGGTTTGGGCAAAGTGTCACTTGGACAACACAATGGCCTTGAGGAAAGGGCCCAATATTGGTCATGTGACTTAAACAATGCAATCAACATAGACAAACTGGACACTAAACATTGGATCCATTTCCACTCAACACTACAGCTAGCAATCAACAGTATGGAAAGCCTAACCTGCATGCTCACTTCTGCTGTCCATGTGCTTCTTTTATGGTCAATTTTTCTTAGTTTCATCATACAAGTGATGTGGACATGGGACACTGCTGTGCATCATAATGTGAAGGTTCTTTTGTACAAAAATACAAGAAAAAATCATATCAAAAAGTATATTGAGATTTCATCTGTATGAATGGTGAGGTGGATGGGTCCATAGCAGTGAGTTGCATTGCAATGTGCTTGAGCAGTTACCCAATATGGTAAGTTGCAGCTGGCTGGCATAGCATTTGTGGTCAACTCCTGGGCTTTTGTCCTCACAATTTGTGGTCTGGAGACACTGCCCCTGTATGTTGACTCCATCTGCAACATGCCTGATTTCTCCAGTATGTCCAATATGGTCTTGACATGACTGTTTGACCTGGTGAGTTGAATTCTGCCTGCTAACCCCTGCAGGCTGCATTTTGAGTCATCTATGTCAATGTGGTGGGTGGATGACTTGTGGGACACTTGGGATGTCTGGTGGATGGTGTGGATAACATAGGTATGTCCACCATCTTGTGTTTGTACTGTCCGTGCTGATTGGCTTCATGTACAGCCAGTAACCACATTTTGAGTTGTGTTGACTCATGGTGTGTGTTGCTCAGTTCACCATCCATTCACCATCATCTCCTGACATCCCCAATGCTGTCTTCATTGTCTTGGCACATTCCATTGCCCTGGATGTGTCCTGGTCTGACCTGGTCACCTATCTGGTCCCCTTGCCCTATAACATGATGCTTCATGTTCATCTCAATGCATTGCTCATTCCTGTCACTCTCTGGACATTCTGGGACATTGTGGAGCTGGTCTAGTGCATGCTTATTTGCTTTCATCTCTTGGGGCTTGTCTGGAGCCTCTCCAGGTGAGTCTGCCTGACCTCTTCACTCCCAGTGTTCTCTGATGTGTTCTGACACATCCTGCAGTTGCTTGGGGTGGTTTCTGATGGTCTTCATTGTGGCTGGGCACTCCAGCTGCATGCTCATGGATTTGGTACATCATTCAGCATCTGTTGTGAGGTGCTGACCATCTTTGTTGACAGCCATTGTTGATTGCTCATGCTTTGTCATGCTATCACTTGCTCCCACTATGACATGTGTTGATGGTGTCCACTGTTCTCCCCCTTGACCTGTATGTGTGTGGGGTCTGTTGACTTGATGTTTGCTTCCTCTGCACTATCTGGAGGTTCCGTGGGCTCCATGGGCCAACATCTCTCATCACCATCATCATCTGTCACCTCTGCA
>JBBPQO010000472.1:0-10549 GCA_038092535.1 Xerocomus subilludens | reverse complement strand
TACATACTCACATAATTGTCCCAATGAGTATCAGTTTTGAATTGCATATATCTCCATGGTTACTGATCCAAATTACATTTCCTTTTTGGGCACATAGCCCAGGGTGGGTAGCTCCATTCATACACCAACACTTTGTTTATATCTGTTTGTGTTCTAGATATATTCCATAAACAATCAAAATGTGCAAAACGGTTGGGACAATTTTGTGAGTCACTGTATTACAAACCGTCAAATAAGATATCAAAGATAGTCAAATGGTGAATAAACACATATGAGTCCAGTGACTTAGAATGGTCTTGTAAGCAAGAACACTCCAGAGATAGTGGAAACAGAAGACTGGAGGTATGGAGTTGGACTTAGTGAAAATCATGGATATAACAATTTACCTGCTGAGACCTGAGGTGGAAAGCTGCAACCAAAATCACAACTTATATATGGTCTATCTTGGGGTTGCCTCTGGCAATAATGCAAACAATCTATTCATATGCCCAAATAACTCCTTGCACACCTATGCACATGCTGTGTTACTGTCACATCCATGATTTTTGCTAAGTCCAACTCCGTGCCTCCAGTCTATGTTCCTACCATCTTCAGAGCATTCTTGCTTATGAGACCATTCTGAGTCACCAGACTCACATGTGTTTATTCATTATTTGACTATCTTTGATATCTTGTTTGACCATTTGTAATATTCTGACCGGTACTGACACCAAGGGGCTAATATCACCGCTGTGTCTCATTTCCGACATGTAGGGGCACTGGACATGATCCGGAATTACCAACACTGTCGCTCTCATGACAGGTGGGTCCTCCAGACCTCCACTGGAATTGCCAATACTGTCACTTAGTCTTGTATATAAACTCTGTACACCACTCCTGTACCCTCAGTTTGAATATTGATTCTAGTTCTGATTTTCCCCCCTTCGCCCGTCTGGTCCTCCTCTTGCCATCCTCTCCTTCAGCTCTTTAACTTTGACCCACCTTGCTCGAATCTTTGACCCCCCTGACCTCTAACCTCTGACCATCTGACCTCCGACCTCTGTCACTCCACCTTACGCCCATCCCTCTGAAATACCGGAGACTTGCCTTCAACAAGGGTGCACCACATAAGGTGAAGCCAATGTCCCTTCTGTCCAGACACTGACTCCGGAGTTCCGGAGTTTCGTCAAGGAGATCAGGATCAACTTTTAACAATGTGCCAGAGAAGCACAACAAGTCATTCAATTGTAGTCCAGCCATCAAGAACAGTATTTGGAACAAGATCATGAACTAGGAAAGGCATGACTTGGGCAAGGCTCTTGAAATGGCATCCAATAAGGCTTCCTTTGTAATGGACAATGTAATTAGCCCTGAGAGTGACATCCCCTAATCCATCCTTGGCAAGAGAGCCAAGGTGAACATGGAAAGTCTCAAGTAAATGGGCTTTTTTAAGAATGAAAATAGTTTGGCCCCAATAATATTTAATGATGCCAAGCAGAATTGTATGGAGGATTTCAGTTGGTATGTCTTTGTGAATGTCAAGACCAGGGATCCCAAGAAGGGGATTGATGAAGTCTTTGATTAATTTGCCACTCAAGAACTCTTCAAGATCCTTTTCTAGGATGGCACAAACATGACTTTCAGATAAAAAGGACTGACCCATGATTTATTTTCACAAATGTTTCCCAAGCTCCAAGAGATGCTCAACAACAACACTGCTTGCTGCATCATGTATCCCAGTCTTGCTGACCAGCTTCTTCACCCTTTCTGTTCCACCTGACAATTTAGACATGCTAATTTGCTTCTTGATGGTGGACAATGTTTTGTCCATTGTCCATAGTTCACCACACTAAGATAATACATATATTAGTATAGCTAGCAAAATAATGAAAACCCACCTTGAATATCAATGTATACCTGGCATCCAAACTCTTGTCCACCATCATTCTGCCAACATCACAGGTCTGGCAGAAATAGTTACATTTGAGCCCTCCCTGACTGCATTCTGCTGCTTGCATTGGATTGTTGCCTGCATGAAAAAGGTCATATGGAATCAGCATAACTTCCATTTGATACTTCAAATCCCATGCAATGACACCAGTCTCAGATGCTTTCCTTGATCAGGTATCAGTAATATAATGAAACCTTGCATTAACTCAAGAGGGGTGGCATGTGGTGATGATGAAACAAAGCACCTGCAG
Organism: Xerocomus subilludens; assembly: GCA_038092535.1. Taxonomy (NCBI): domain Eukaryota; kingdom Fungi; phylum Basidiomycota; class Agaricomycetes; order Boletales; family Boletaceae; genus Xerocomus; species Xerocomus subilludens. The sequence continues at coordinate 8,369 of JBBPQO010000472.1, read as the reverse complement.
AATTCCTTTTCTAACATCTCATGTGGCATTGCAGCATTTGACATGTAGACAACATGGTATTTGTTCCATTGCTTTGAGACATTCCCAGACATGTCATTCAAAAATATGATAAGAGGCATGGAGAGGACCAATTGGCCCTTTGACTTTGCATGGAGGGGGTTGGGCATAAGGCTCATGAAATTGGTGGAGGACTCTGTGAACATGACTGCCACACTGGAATGAATGTCTTCAAACATGTGACAAAAACTTGAAACAGGATTGATGACTTGTTCTGGGTCAACTAAAAATCCTTTCTGAAATGTTATAAGTACAGGGACTGGATGAAGCACATAATTTACTTATGTTGGTGCAACAAACTTTGTGACCCAAGGAAAAGACTCCTATTTCCACAGTTGGACCAAGGTGCACCTGAAAAAACCTCATCAGGATAAAGTAACCATCCTCTCTCTGCAACAGCTCATCAACAAAAAAGACTTTCTCATTGACCCAAAAAGAAGGTGAGGCAAAGTCATGTGGCAGGTCTTCAAGCATCTTGTTGCTGTGGTGCACTTGAGACATCCATCCTCAACCATCTTCAGAATAATCTTGTATAGTCAATCAGGTCAACAGATTGGCAAAATCCTATGGAGACATAATTAGAACATCATGGTTTGTCACCTAATTCACCTACCAGTGTGATGGCTTTGCCAACAGAGTTCAAGTAGAATGTATTTCCAGACAGTGAAGTGAATTTCTCTGTTGGACTTCCTAGAAGTTCTGATATATGTTCTTGTGTCAACTTCATGGCATAGAGGGAAGGAGCATTTGGTGCACCAAGTGCTGTTGCCCACTCAAGCACAACTCTCTTCTGTGAATCTGAGAAATGGGTTTGAGGTGAAGCAAATAGAAGATGTCTTATAAATTCCTATCAAGACATCAAGAAATGGTGTAAGAAAAAATAAACTGACTTACCACCTTTGAGTGCCAAGGATAGTACAGGGAGTCAGGGGGGATAACAGCATCCTTGACATGAGTCCATGATCAGGAGTGATGATTCATTATGAAGAGCAGTCCTGGTTAGTTGTTAGCATAGACACTATGTGGTGATTGTATACACATACCTTCAACATCTGAATTATAGATGTCAGGCAATTCATAATCATCATTCATGTCCATAGAGGAGCCATCCATCTTGCCAGTCTCAAGACTGAGCTCATCACCTGGATGAAGAATGCATGTTACCAGTGATTTCCTCTTGTCCATCTCACTTTGCATGGCTTTGAAATAGTCATACATGTGATCTGATAATATGTCATTCCAAAAATCAGCAATTGGATATTCATCCTCGGTCACTTGTGCTTGCACTTCAGAATGCATTGAAGACAATAGCAGCAGATCCAAATCATCTGTGAAAATAGTAGGATCTATGGGAATACAAGCTTGGAATCTTGGCTAATTGGAGCCAAATGGATGTCCAGGTGGAGCAATTCATTAATGGAATTCCTGGAAGCCTCGAGGCACCACTGGTGCTTGCATGTTGCTACATGTCCTTGAACAAGACCACACTGCATTGCCTTTGACCTTGCATTTGATTAGTTCAGAGGCACACTCTTTGAAAACTGGATGACAAGGTTAATAATTAACAAGGAGGCAGAAAGGACATATACACACCATGTGGATTGAGGGTAGCTGAGTTCCTAGTATTGCATGACTTGGGCATTGGACTGTAGTAACAATAGAGCAAAAAGTGAATGGTGGTCCAAGAGAAAAAAAAGAATATCATTGAGCATGTTGGCCACATGCAAGGTTGCACACAAGCATGGCAATTGATCATCACATCAATGAAAGACATCACATGACCTATTGATTTGTTTGACACTGTCTATCACAACATTTGCTGCCTCAACAAACCATCTCCAAGTCATTAGACTGCTGCCCTCTTATGCAGCCAGTTACAGTCTTTGCTGAAACCATTCATTTAGACAATGGCTGTACCATCGAGCCACTTTTTTTGACTATCAATTTTTCTGGCATCATCATGCTTTTATCCTCCCATGTTGTAAGTCCCACCATGTCTGTTTAAATCCCCCAACTGATGAATGTTGCAGCCAATAAAAGTGTCCATCAATCTACCTAAAGATCTTGCTAACCAACTATTTGCTGTCATTGGGGAGGATGGTGCCATTCTGAGGGATAAACTGCAGTGCAAATACTCTGGCTTTTGACCAAATCCTGTAAGTATTAGCCCCTGGATGATCAACCAATGCACTTACTGAGGAAACATCATTCTAGAATATGTTTCCATTCTTTCCTCTCAGAAGACCCTTTGACTATTGCAACAAAGGGCATTGGCACTCTCTTTTGGACAATATTCAGGACATGCTCCTGGAAATCAACAAGGGTGATGACCAGTCCTCATGTGGCAATCTCATGCAAGATATTTTCTGGATGGTATTCATCACTACTTTTCCATCTTTCCACTTCTGGTGAATGGACTCCATGGGACACAGCCATCCCCATGAGCAGAACTTTCATTACAACCTGGCTTGGGAACACTGCACTGCAACAACTCAGAACAACTCAGACATCCAAGGCAGTCCACCATTATATCTTCGAAGAGTTGAAGGAGTGTGTTGAGTATTTCTTCTCCATGTCTATCTACTCAAATATGTAGTTGTCTGCTGCTATCAAAATGAATGTGCTCTGTATAGTATCATTGTCAGTGCCAGCACTAAGTGCTGAAGCTTGAAGCTTGAAGGTTCAGAGTGATGACAAGTCTGTTGAGCAGCTTGCAAAATTGTTCTTAAACACCTCTGATCTTGACCTCAATCTCTGCATTGTGTTTTAGGCATGACTACATGTGAAGGTAGCAGACAAGATCAAACTTTTCCTCATCCTTCCCACCAAGTCCAAGTCCATTGCAACCTTGTTACCAACTTGCACACTCAACAGTGTACTTGTACTTTTCTACAGAATATGTCTGTGTTGCATTTTCTCTCATCTGCCATCAAATGCATGCACTCCCCACTCAGTTATCAGAGGTGTGGTTACATGGAGGCTGCAGACAAGATCAAACCTTCCCTCATCCTTCCCCACCAATTCTGTCACAACAAGCTCACTATCTATATTTCTGAAAGCTCTTGTCAGGCTATCTTTACCTCTGAAGATGTTGTCCAAGTAAACATCTCAGCTACATCTGGAGATATGAGTATTCTTGCAAACCATGTCCCTTCTATCGAACCACTCTGTCCTGGTATTGTAGAGGTAATTGACTCTGAAAATATGTCAAAAAAGTGGTTTGGTAAGGGTCATTCATATCCTTGTTATACTGAACAGCTGAAAGCCTCAGTATCTGGTGGGTTTGCAAGCATTCACCCTGGTAACCGGTTGACAATTGACAACCTCCTTGTGGGTGCCCCACTCAAGTCATTCTCACCTGAGGTATGGTGTTTCATGCAATGTCTTATTTATTTGACTGACTTAAGGTCATCCGTGCCAATCTACAGGAAGCACTGAGTGTCGCTACTGGTAATGGGCCAGAGGAGCTCAAGTTGGAGGCTTGGATACAGGCCGACGTTTATGAGGCTCTTCAGCATGCCCTAAACTCTCGAAATAAATGGATATCTAATCTGTCCATCATCATTACCTACCCTGTGTATAACCATTGCTGACTGCTGGCTACTCTTTCGTCATTGTCGCAATTTAGATACCATATATAACCATTGATTGCCTACTCTAAAAATCTGACCCTCATTTGAATGTTTGATGGACCTGTTAATGGCGCTCGGTGAACGAAGAACACAGTGTCATCATGATGCTTTCACAGATCGTCAATAATACCTTTGCAGAAGTCATCCCAGAAAGGAGGGACCCTATCTGCACTCTGCATTGTGTCATCGTTTGCTGTTGATACAAGTGACCTCAGCTGAACCTCAGGCGATCCAGGGCAGCCAAACATTCGTTTGATAACCATTAGCTAACCAATAAACCAATGTGTTCACTTGGTTGTGTAAATACTCGCTTGGCACAGTATTTAGGATGTACTAATGAGTTTCGACATATGTACCGTTAATGGCTTGTTAATTTGGCAGTGTAGCCAACTCGTGAACCTTGATTTGGACTTCAAGGAGAGAAAGGGTACTGATTACAACCAAATCGTCAGCTACGACCGCAGCAATATGAGAGACATGCCTTGTCAAGCGAGAACAATTATAACACATAGTACAGCGGTAAGGCACGGCATGGATCTTAGGAGAGATCAAGTAGTTTTTTAACAGTGGCATATCCGTCCGTATCTAGCATATTAATCCCATCGATGTCTCGACAAACTTCTTGATGATCGCGCCTGGGTCATCCTATGATCAGCGCTTACACAAAACGAGCAACGATGAGGTGGGACGCAGTGATAGCAGGAACGCACTGGCAAGATGAGCATAAGACTTCATTCGATCAGAATAATTTTGTGGTTTGCTGGTAAGACTTTGCGTAATTTCGTACGGTGTTGGCATGCGCGTGACTGCCGTCTTTCCTACTAGGACTACTGTACTACTAGGATTGGGTAGTTGGTTGTGAAGAATGAGGGAAAAGGTGTTAGGCGACCGGACGTCGGGTACTTATTGTGAATCGAACTCAGTCGGATGATGCCGGGCAAGCCAACTATTGGCATTGTCTGACTGAGTTCGATTCACAATAAGTACCCGACATCCGCATCGCTTAACACCTTTTCCCTCATTCTTCACGACCAACACTTCGCCTTGTAGTAGTAGTACCTTATCGTATGGTACTACTAAAAAATTTAATTTCAAACATGTAATTATAGGCTACGGAAAGACGAAGTCATGTAGAAATGAAATACAGGGGGTACATGGCTTAGCTCGGTCAGTCTCCCAGAACATGCATTGAAGCAACTTTGTGGCACTCATTTCCCTGCGTTTTCAGGTTGGAAACAAACAATACAATACCGCCCATTGACATATAAATACCAGATCTATGGTGTGTCTTGTGCATTTTTGAAACAGTCTCACAGTCTTATCCCTCATACTATTCATCTCGCAAATAATTGTCATGTCCGAGTTCACCATCTTGCCTGCAATGTTCGTTGACACCGCGCTCAAGTGTCTCAAGCAACTTGCCAAAAACCGCATCATGTCGACGCGTTTTTATCAGGTGGTGGAGCTCGCGTTGGCCGGACAAGCAGAATATGATGAAGCTGATTGGTGGGATGTCGTCGACATTGTTTCGGAGCATGGCATTCAAGGCTTCAAGAAGATCGCCTCAGTTCTCCGCAGTTCATCCATCCTTGGTATGTTCTACTTAGTCCGTTGTGTTGCCACAATTCATCCCAACATCCAGATCAACTGCCCGTCACTGCTTCGTCGTTAGCTCCTCCACCGAATGAGCCTGCTGTCCTCCCCACTTCTACCTCAACAGGTGAGTTTTGAACTATCCACGATTACTTAGTTACAATCTGTTCTTAGGTCACACCAAGTCATTGCGTCAATCGTTTGACGCATGGAAATTAGTATTGAATTGGTCCGCAGAAAGCATCGAGTTCCCAACGTTGACTGAGAAGCTTATGGCGGAGTTCGGTGATGCTTTCTAGCCATCCGATTGGACCCCGATGTTTAATGCAGTCTTCACTGCTTGGGAAGAGGGGAACGATGCCACGGAGGTGGTTAAAACTGCTATGACAGCCCTTGGTGTGTCTGGTAGGTCTTACTCAGTAGGCGATGTGCACATTATATTCATTCTTTGAATCAGATCAACAACCCGTCTCTGGTTCGCCATCAGTTCAATCGTCTGCGGATGAGTCCCAGGTCCTTCCTGCATCTCTGTCACAAGGTGAGCATTGAACTATTCACAAATATTGAAGTTGCCCAACTGTTTGCACTGCATCCCTGATGCTACAGCCCCGCCTGCCCACAATCTCCCCTTATCTAAGTCTTCTCATGTTCGCCCTCGCCATTCCCGACGTGAACAACTGGGTCCTGTCAAACGTCGCAAGACATCAGCACTACAGTTTCTGGATACCGCGGCAATAGAAGCAGAGTCCTTGGAAGAGTCTGACCTGGAACCACAGGAGAAACTTCAACACAAGAATGCAGAAATGGCAGAACCCAGGTCTAGTATCGCACAAGTACCTCCTGGCGGACAGGTGGCTTTTGCCCACCGTTTGGAAAACGTGATTGAACGATATCAGCAGCACGCTGTCTCCAGGACAGTCATCGCTTCTCCACCACTTCAACCACGCCACCTACCATCGGCCGCTGCTGATGAGACCTGATTGTTTATTGTGGAATTTTCAACTGGTAGGTCGTGTTTCTGTTGTTCCTTTGGATATAATTTAGTTGTTTCAATTTTCAGTGACGGGAACGACATATTGCTGCAGACACTTTAAAAGACGCGGGCTAGGATGCTGGCATGTCCCCAAGATTCCAACCAAATTATACATCAAGGCAACCAGTCCTCTCAATGTTCGTCGCAAATGCGCACCGTCGCATAGATATGCGATTCGGAGCCTCGTACGTGCTCCGGACAACTTGCATCACCTCGCCGTGGAGGATTTCAAGTCAAGTATTTGCCTACACTCCTGGGTACGTATACTACGGGGTGTATACAAGGATGACGTTGGTTACATTGTGTCTATCGGGGAGTATATACCAGAAGAGGAGGATGATGCAAAGGTTCTCTCAGAACCAATTTACACAGCGGATGTTCTGCTGGTACCTTGTTGACGACTGTATGATGGTCACGGGAAGATTGGAAAAATTCGGGCACTGAAAAGGAAAGAACGGCGGCTCTTTGATGGGACTGCCGCCCGCAACGCCGGTCATGTCGTGCAGAGCATTGATGCTGCTGCACAGATTCTCGTATGCGGCTCAGAGTATTATCACCGGGGTCTCCTCAGGCGCGTCTTCAAGCGATCTGCTATGGAAACCATTGACATCCCTCACCCCAATCGAATCGCTCTTCATGCCCAAGCTGGAATTGACCAAGCTCTTGTCGAACGAACTTATGCCGCCTTTTCCGCATGTTTTTGGCGAGAGGGTGATCTTGTGTGTTGCAAGGACGGTCCCCTCATGGGGCAGAGAGCCTCAATCCTCTCAATCAGCCTGGATGATGGAGAAGTCACACTGAGACCCTGCGATTCGGACCTCCCGACAATCATTACACCTCTTTGTAGTGTCCTTCCTACTTTCAGACAAGGTGACCCAGTGAACATCTTGGCTGGGTATCATCGAGGATCCACAGCCACGGTACTCATCCCATCTGAACCATGGGTTACGGTCCTTCTAGAGGACAAGGAGACCGTAAGTAAAGCTTTCTTTTTCTTTTTCGACCAGCGATAATGTTGGCTGTCGCAGGTCGTGGTCCGCTCGACTTTCCTGGAGTCACATGTCGTTCCGCATGCTTGGTCCGCTTCTCACCACCACATGGGTCTTGATGACAGTTTATCGAACCTCAATGTTCCTACCTTCAAGGGGACTGCAGAAGGTGATCTGGTGGTCGTCAAAACAGGAGATCTCCGTGGATCCAAGGGGGAAATAGACGGCTGTGAAGCTCCAGGTTGGTATTGGGTCCGGATAACCTGTGAGGGCAAAGAACCTCTTTACCACCTCTTGTCCGAGGACGAAATGACGGTCAGACTCCCGCCCACCCTCTCCTTCTCTAAGGAGAGGGGTTTCAACGTCACCATTGGCGACATTCTGAAGATAGAGCGAGGACCATATCGAACTCATATCGGTATAGTCAAGTTCTTCAACTTCCCGAGGGCTGAAGTCAAGCTAGTTGACGAGAAGGGTTGGAGGGTGGGCTTCGCTTGAAGCTTCATATCCACGTTTACTGACACACTTTGCAGGTGAAACTTCCAATCACATTTTGTAGTAAATACAAAGAGTTCATGCATATCAGTGCCCAATAGGTCGTGATGTATGGATCGTTGGCAGTGAGAAGAAGGGCATTCGGGCGACCCTCCGTGCTGTCAATCGCGATGTCTGCTTTGTATCATTCCATCAACACCACAGCTTCAAGGTCAAAACTTCTCATTTAGTCACCGAGTATGTGACTTAGTGGGCAGTTATGGTGCCATTTGACTAACTGCAAAACAGCCACGGGACTTTTCTAGACGGTACTCCTCTTCAAGGTGGGCGGCTGGAACAATTCAGACAGATGTCCGCACAATTTTTTTGCCCAGATGAAAGACTACTGAGGAACAGAACACCGCCTCCATCCCCTCGGGCATCCCTCTCAGAACAGATAAACAAAGGTGTCTCCGATACACCACCCTCCCCCGCCACCATCGACCAAGGTACCACATAATTGTAATTCGTACTCACTCTCAAACTTACCCTGAATTGTAGGGCGTGTCAAGTGGCTATTTGACGATGATT
>JBBPQO010000471.1:0-10551 GCA_038092535.1 Xerocomus subilludens | reverse complement strand
AGGAGCTGGAATAGAAGCAGGAGCTGGTAGAGCTGGGATTGAAGGAGCTGTGGCCAGAGCTTCATTGAGTTGAAGCTGGTCCAGGTGATTAGCAAGGTCCTTGATGCCAGGCAGGGCATTCTGGTAGGAGTTCCAGAGGAACAGGGATGTCTCCCACTGCTTCACAGTTGGGTGGAAGTGAGTGATTATCTTCATCGTCAATGGGTTCCAGAATATGGAGATGCACTGGAATAAGGCCCTCCCACTGTCCCTCAACAGTGGGGGCATTCCAGGGGGCAGACTCCACATTGGATATGGAACCAGACTTATCGAAGATGACATTGCGGCTGGAAATAATGGTTTGATGTTGGAGGTCAAGGAGTTTGTAGGCTTGTTGCCCATAGGTTCACCCTATCATGATGCATTTCTTTCTGTGTGGTTGGAATTTCCTCCCCACTGCTCCTTTGGTGTGTGTGCATAGGCTGGACATCCAAAGGGGCAGGAGAATGAAGGATTGACCTATTGGTTAAAAAAGACTTGATAGGGGACTTTTCTGTTAAGTCCAGAAGCTGGGCTCTGAGCAGAGATGTAGGTGGCAATGGCCATGGCATTGGCCCAAAAGGATTTGAAGAGTTTGGACTCCTCCAGCATGGAGTTTGCCAGCATGGCCAGAGTCTGGTTCATGCATTCAGCTAGGCCATTTTGCTCCAGAGTGTATGGTGCAGAGGTTTCAAGAAGCATTAGATCAGAGTTGGTCTTGGAATGCCTTGTTGATGTACTCCATGCCACCATTATTTCAGACAAATCTGGTGTAGAGATTAGAGAAGTCCTTCTGCCCTATTTCTAGTCAGAGATGGGTTTGGACATCAGCCTTCCATTGATTGTAGGTCTGGAGGGCTTTAGTTTTGTGCTTCATGAAGTAAACCCATGGGTAGTGACTAAAATTGTCAATGATGACCAGCTAAAAGTGATGTCCTTCACATAATCTTGGAGTGATGGGGCCCCCAACATTAGTGTGGAAAATCTTCAGAGGGAACATGCTGCAGACTTTATCCTGTGTTCCAAAAGGTAGTTGCTTCATCTTGCCTAGGGTATAGACTTTACAGAAAGATGGTGTTCCAGAGAGGGTGTTGATGCCTCAGAGTTGGTTTGACTGGACCATGTGTTTATCCGATCAATGGACATGTGTCCCATCTGTCAGTGAAGGAGGTTGATGTCAATTGTGGCAAGTGCTGCCTTCTTCTGTTGGTTCAGAGTGAGTTGTGCATGATAAAGGCTGTTTTTATGATCTGTGACAAGAATGGTGGTCCAGTCTTTTTGGACATAGCATACATTGGAGTTTGCCAGAAAAGTGGTGGTTAAGCCAGCAGAGGCAAGGCGGTTTACAGAGATGAGTGAAGTCCAGAATTCTGGAATAAGCAGGACATTTGTTAGAATGACTTCAAAGGTGGTTTGCAACACTTTTGATAGGAGTGGCACAGTGCCAATTCTGATGGCATGTGCTTTAGAGTCATCTTCAAGGGTCACTGGATGTGGGGGGTTGAGTGGTTTGTAGGTCTGGAACCATGACTGATGTGGTACTATGTGTGACAATGCACTAGAGTCAATGATTATGTTGTTGCTCCCACTGTCTTTTTGCTCTGACAAAGAGTAAGCATAAATCTGGTCAATTAAAGAGGATGTCACATATTCCTTTACTACTCTTGCAGAGGTCAGAGTCTCCAGAGTACTCTCCAACACATTTGCCTTCTCTCTATCCTGTTTCGCTCTTGTCCTGAACCTCCCTTTTCTCAAGTCTGCAATCCACTCCTTGTAGAGGTAACAATCATTGGAGTTATGTGAGGTTGAATGGTGATGCTCACACCATGTAGGAGCATGTGGACTCAGATGAGGTGGATGCACAAGGAGAATATCCCTCCAATCACAATATCACTGGATGTGCAGAGGAATGAAGGAACCCTCTTCCAGCAGTTCTGCAGTATGGTGATAACATATGAGGGAATCACCTTCATCAGTCACCCAGGGGACTGTGTGGACATCATGGGATCACCTATGCACAAGGACCACCACCTTGCCAACATGGAGGAAAATCCCTCCTGCATGTAATCATCTGCAGTGTAGCTTGGAGGTGAAACCCTCCTAATCTACTTGCTGTATCTAGCCTTTTGCTAGTTAGATGTAACCCTTACATCATTCAATTTATTCTTCTTCCCTTTGTAATATGTTGAGTAGTTAGGTGTGGACAGTAATTACATTGTTTGTGTTTCTATGTGTGCATTTGTCTCCAAGCCCTATGTTGGCTCTACACAGGGAGGGTATTAGGAATTAATGCCTAAACAGGCATTGGAGCTCTGTGCTCCACTAATTGTAAATCCATTGTGTAGGCCTTAGTGCATGTGATATTGTTATGTGAAGCATATGCCAATGTCTGCTTACTAGACAATGACTTTAGGCAATACTCATGAAGAGACTGTCATCTGAAGGGTTGGGTTTCAAGAGACAACAAAGGGGATGAGGGGTTGAGTGAGAGCTTGACTAAGGATAACTCAATGGACTTGAAGGGTTGAGACTCAATGTAACACTTGTATTGTGTAAATAAAGAATAAAGAATACAAGGTGGTACAATGATATTTATAGAGTCAAGAAAAGTGCACAGACCACAGAATAGAAGAGAATAGAAGAGAATGGAACATAATGGAATATTAAGGAACACTCACTGATGTAAGAGAATCAATGGAGGAGAGGTGAGTCCATTCATAAGCAAAGGAGGGAAACAAAGTTAAGACTAGAGACAAGGATAAACCCTTCTGTAGAGTAGGTCATACCTCTCCATGAATGATTCAGAAAATGGTAAAGGAAAAGAACAATCTGATGAAAAGGGGATAAAATCATAACAGATATCATTTATCACATGTGCAACATAGTAGTTTACTACATAAAGCAGACCTCTGTAGGAGGTCTGCATTCTTACTTTAACCTCTATAACTTACCATGAATACACACTGTTTGTATTCACTTGAGTGAGCTTGAGGAAAAGTGGGAAGCCCACATAACAATATCTTATAGCCATAGATGGGTTACCCTCGATTTTGAGCAGGTGTAAAGATCTTTCATAAATAACAAGACAAATTGTGGTCCTCAATCCAAAATGACCTTCTTGGGAGTTCTGTGGAGTTTAAAGATGTGGTTTGAAGTTTCAGTGGAACAGCCAAGGAGACATACAGCCAGTGTATGCAGCTACCTTATTCTGTTAATGTATTCCATTTATATGTTGACATCAGGACCATCCTCTGTTGCTTTGAATTGAAGACTGTGAACTCTTTTTGAAGGAGCTGCTTTATCTTGCAACCATTCAGGGTCTTGTTGGTTATGCAGAACATCAAACCCCCATTTTAATTGTGAAGACTGCCTTGCAAGGCCACTATATTGTGCAGAGTGTGCAGTAGTCAGTCACATTCAAAACCTGTTGCACAGAATCAAGGTATGGAAATCAGAAGCTGCTATTACCTTTGGCAATTGAACTTCTACAGACATGGAACTTGGCATTCTTCGAGTCAATCTCACTCAAGACACTGGGTTTACAGATTCAGCTTGGTCATACAGTGAGTTCAGAAACCCTTTCCATGTTGGGCCTGACAACAGTGCATGCAGTGCACTGCCAAACACTGTTGGAATTTTGCTTGGCTTTGGTGGAGTTATAGATAGTACATACTCTTGGCTATAACATTGCCCGTTAGATCATGTGATTTGGTTCACACACTGTGGAGATATCATTATTACAAGCCAGCAATGTCATGGAAAGGGTTTTTGAGCCTTTGAATTGCTAGGGTATTAGTGCTTGGTATATCCTCCTTTTGCCTTCAGCACTGCATGAATCCTTTTAGGCATACTTTCAATCATTTTTTGGCACTCCTCCACTGGTATCTTCTCCCACTCCACTTGAACACTGTCCCACAATTCCAAAGTTCCTTTAGGAGAGTCTTCATGCTCTGCAAGCCTTCTTTTGAGCCATCCCCATAGATGCTCAACAGGATTCAGGTTAGGAGACTGTGCAGGCCAAACCATAGCCTCAAACTCCTGCTCTTCTAGCCACTCCTTCACCTTTTTACAAGTCTGCTTGGGGTTATTGTCCTGCTGAAAGATGATATCAGAGGATTGAGCTCATAATGCTCTAGGGTTTGTTGTAGCTCATTCTTCAAAATTTGAAGGTAGAGATCCCCATCCATCCTACCATCAATCTTGCTAGCAAAACCAACTCCCTGCCAAGTCATACAGCCCCACATCATCAAAGAACCCCCTTCAAATTTGAGGGTTCCTTGTACTAGCCTATCACTGAGACCCTCACCTGTCCTCTTTTCCATGCCAATTTGTGCCCATCTGACCCTAAGCAATTGATTTTGGACTCATCTGACCATATTACCTTCTTCCAGTCCTCTAGAGTCCAATTCTTGTGAGCTTCTGCAAAGTCCAAGTGAGCCTTGCAATGTCTAGCAGAGAGAAGAGGGCATTTGGACTTGACCACAGCCTTCATACCAGACTTTTTCAAGTGAAAATGAACTGTACTGGCAGATAGAGGCTGATTGGTGATGTTGGTGAGAGCTTTGGTCACTTGGACTGCATTTTCAGCTCTACCAGAGGTAATGAGATGTTGGGCATAACAGATATTGGCAGGAGAAAGCTTGGAGGAACAACCTCCAACAGCTTTGGGAAGGGTAGAATGCTTCTTGGAATGAAGTCTGGATATGGCAGAAGGGCTGACACCAGTTTTCTTGGCAATGGCTCCACTAGAATGGCCAGCATCAAGCAGGGAGAGGATGGTGGCTTGTTGAGTAAGAGAAAGAGATTTAACCATGGTGGTAGGTAAGAATCAACAGGTGTGTGAACTTTTTTGAACTCAGACATACTGGTTACATATATATTTTTGTTTGTACCAACAAACAATTGCAGATATCATATGATTTGACTAAGATCCTAGTCATCAGTTCAAAAGCTCAGAAACCCTTTCTATGACATTTCTGGCTTGTAATAATGATATCTCCACAGTGTGTGTGTGTGAACCAAATCACATGACCTGAGGGGCAATTTTATAGCCAAGAGTATGTACTTTATAACTCCACTAAAGCTAAGCAAGATTCCCACAGTGTTTGGCAGTGTGCTGCATGCACTGCTGTCAGGCCCAATATGAAAAGGGTTTCTGAGCTCACTGTATATATTCAGGCCACTTCATCAACCATGGTCACTCTTGATGTGCAGCCTGTCTTAGGTTCAGTAGCAACTTACATCCAAATTACAAGCAGGGTAGGTTGCTCTACATGACACAAATACACTACAGTATGTGTTGCATGGTGTTATTCACCATCAGGAGGTAGCATCTGCTATTCCTTGACATTCACCAATATGGTGTTCTGGGCTATGGAAATCATATGTATCTTTTTACTTGAGTGTGGACATCCTTCAATTAGTATGGAACATAGGATGAAGGTAAGGCAACAATCAACAAGTAGCCTCTTACCCTGACATTCTGCAATACAAGACCTCATTCATGTATGGCAGCTCCAACTCAGCTTGATATACCCCAAATGGGTTATCCATACCTCCCTCCTGTCTATGTCTTTCCAAACTTCCAGGGCACAGGCCCAGGGTTACAAGAAGCCAATTACCTGGATTCCCCTGATGTCCTTCACCCTTATGGATTGTTGCCATTTACTTGCAGTTTGGTAGGGTCATCTGTCAACACACATCCTTCCAGTCCACTTCTCTCTGACCCTGCTAATCAAGATGCCCTGGATATTGAAGTCATTCCTTGGATCTGATTCCTCAACCACAATCAACAGAGTAAAGACAATGACATAAGTTACATGTACTATTGCTCAATCCTCAGATGAAAAGGTTTCATTTACATATCCAAACTCACACCTGAGTTTGTTCAGCTTTCTGATCTGCAGGATTGGCTTGGAGTTGAGAGAAGTATAGTTATCTTAATCCTACAGTATGTGAGAAGGGATTTGGCTGCTGTGAGGTCTGGTCATTGGGTCTTCCCTGGAGATATTTCATAGAATTTGTGCTCTATCTACTTGTTTTCAATACCATTTCATTTGTGTGCTCATGAGAACTATGAGCAGGTTGCAAGAACAGATACATTAGCATATTGAAGAGCCTCATAAACACCTCTATCCAAGCCTCCAGCCTAAGCAGACAGCATACAACAAGAGATGATATTTGAAATTGATTACAAACAGTCAGATGTATCCACAATAATGATACCAACCAAACATGTTGTGCAGGATAATGACATACAATGCTGTGATCAGCTTGGCATAGATTTCATCACCTGACATGCTTGTTATCACCATGTGCATGTAATCTCCATTTCTACAGAGGTGGTATTTCATAGTGTAAAAAGTGAGTTCCATTGAATTGAGATCAGGAGAGTATGAAGGCAGAAACTCACAACAAACTCCTCTGCATAACAATCAGTTTATATCAAAGGAACATGGTACTAATATGACATTACCTACTCTCAATCATGTCCTGGGTGTCAGGGTGTTTGTAGATCAGGCAATTGTCTATGATGACCACAGAGTTTGGAGGGAGAATGGATTCATGTGCACAAGAAGGTGTTCAATAAGTTGCTTGAATGTTTCCATACAAAACAATCCCTCAACAATGTCACAATGTAAGATACCATCACAAAGCAATAATGCAGGGAAAACAGAAAGGCTTTACGTTTGTTAGCAATGATCACAACTGTCAATAATGTACTTACCGTCATTCTTGAACAAAAGATGCCTTGCATTGAGCCTTTGTTCCTCAGAATGACCATGCTCACCCACAATATGTCATTCTACAATCAATGGAACTTTCATCTACAAAAATGAGTTGATCAGCTTCATATTTGCCTATCTGAGTCATGTAAGCCAGCTGTTTTGCAGCTGAACATTTGGCTGCAACACATGTAATTAGATTTTAAAAAAAAAGATGATTAGAGACTGAGCAATGCAACATGATAATCACCTTTTTCATTGTGAATCCCACTCTATGAAGTGTGCACCACACTATTGAATGTGAAACCTAAATGCCACTTGATGTTGCTAGTGTTTCCTGGAGTTCATCAAGGTATGAGTCAGGCACTTTTTGAATCATTCCAAGTAGAAACTATAATGATATGTTATATGTGCTGCATTCTCCAAGTTTCAGGGTTACCTTAACATCAACATTTTTCAGATGTCTGTTTTCCTTCTTTTCACTTTCAGCCAGCTTCTCTTCTAGGTATGGGATGTTTCTGTTGGCATTGAAGTATGATAGAACATGTCAAATAGTGTGAGTGGATAGATTTAGATCTACAGCAGGTCAGACATGCCTAACTGGTATAAAGCTGAGAGGAGATCTGTCTCAAGGCAGGAGTGGAGTGCTCAAATGATGGGTGACTGATGGACTTAGATAGGGGAGTGACATGAGAGAGCCATAACATCAGCTAGACATCAGTTTTGGAGATAGGCAGAATATAAAGACTGCAGAGATGCATCCATATCCATGTGAGCATTGAGAGGAAGGGTGAGATGTTGGTCACATAGCATATAAGTCAGATGATGAATGACAGGTTTATCAGGAAGAGGGCAAAGATGGTAGGCATTGGCTGGAACATCCACAGACATAATTGGGATGTGGCAAACAGGATGAGGATTTTGAGCAGGAGAAGGATGTTGAAATATTTAGATACAACCTTAAGGGGTCATATAGCCACAGCTTATGTAAGAGTGCAGGTACAAACCTTCATGTCATAGTTAGACACCTCAGCTGGTTTCTCAACCACTGAGGTAAGTAGTACATTTATTAGCTAGTTACTTACACTAATTGGCTGGTTTCCCAACCCCTGAGACTTCTACAGTTTCAATAGAGGAGAGCAGAGACATTCAGTGAGGGGAAGACAGATGGGCAAAGCAGGGGAAGGAGCACAAGGTTGTTTGCCAACAGTGATCTCAGCATGAGGAACAGAAGACAAAGAGGGAGAAATAGCCATAGTAAAAAACAGATGTAGAAGGTTTGACAAAGAAGGGAAAATCAAGAAAGAAAGCAGTTACAGAGAGAAAAGGAGATGAGATGACTTTTTATAATCCTCAAGAGTGGATTTGGCATTTTTGAGGTCCTGTTCAGAGACCCAAGAATCTTCTTTGGCAGAATATCCTTTCCACCAAATGAGATAAGAATGGTGAGAGGGTGGACCACAATGATGGATAACATGCTCTATCTTGTACTCCTCTTTGCCAGCAATAAGGTCAGGGGATGGAGACAGAAAATTCTTGCCATGGACAGGATTTTCATGACAGAGTGATAAAAGGAAAGTGTGGAAAACAGGGTGGATACACCTTGTTTTCAAAAGGCAGAGTTGGAAGGTGATAGGGGATAACACTTTGGTAATGGTAAAAGGCCCTTCTCACTTCAGTGCAAACTTCAGGCTGGTGATAAAACATTTCAAATTACAAGCCTGAGTGAGTTTATGAGCAGCAAGAGCTTTATTATGAGAGGAGGAGAGTTGTTTAAGTCTAAGTTCAACAGCAGGAAGAGTAGAATGGAAGAAAGGGCACAAGGTTCATATCCCATCATGAGATAGAAGAGGGAAACCAATGTCATAGAATGAGAATGGTGATTGGAAGCAAATTTGGTGTGGGAGATAGAATTAGCCCAAGAGAATGGGTTATTACCACAAAAGATATGTAAGTAGGTTTCAATCTCTTGGTTGATGCATTTCATTTCACCATTAGACTGGGAATGGTAGGCAGTGGAAAGAGAAAGGTTGTACCTGAGGATATGATCCATTTCTTTTGCAAAGGCAAAGGCAAATTGGGCACCATGATCAGAGATGACTTTATCAAAAAGACTGAAACAAAGGTCAACTTTGTGGAAGAAAAGGGAGGTGACACCTTTGGCAATGACATATTTCAGGGTAGGGCAGAGAATCACCCTCTTAGTAAGGCCCTGGTCAACCACAACCAGAAGAGTATCAAAACCAGAAGAGGGGAGAAGATCAGTGATGAGATCACATGAGATATGCTGGAAAGGCTATGAGGTGGAGGAACAAATTGGGGTGAGAGGAGGGACAAGAGGGTGAGTATTTGCTTTATGTTGCTGACAAGTAGCACATCCTTCTACATAACTCCAAATATGAGAAGCAAGACCCAGCCACCAAAATTCAGAAGAGACCAGTTGGTGAGTCTTTAAATAACCAGGATGACCAGCAGAGGGGTGATCAGGACAACAAACAAGAATTTGATGACAAAGGTCACCAGAATCAGGAACAAAGATATGACCCTTATAGGTGAGAAGTCCATTGACATGTTGCCAGTTGGCAAGACAGGAGCAGAAAGCAGAGGGGAGATCTTCATTAAGTAATTGTAAGGATTGAAGGATGAGGGAGTTGGAGATGGAAACACAGGAAAGCTTAGAGGAAAGAACAGAGTTGAAATCACAAGTAGTTCATGATCATAGACATCATAGTTTTGTTCAGCAGGGGAGAAGGATTTAGAGAGGTAGGAACAAGGATGCCAGTCATCATTTGAGTCAGTTGGAAGGAGTATGCCTCCAGAAGCATACAAAGAGGCATTGGTGGCAATGGCAAATTGGGAGGTAGGATTAGGGAGATGAAGGACAGGTTGGAGAAAAAGATACACTTGAGTTGATCAAAGGCAAATTGACAATTAACAATGAGAGGTCCATGCCCAAGGAAGATCTTTCTTAGCAAGGAATGAAATGTCAAGTGATGGTGGAATATTTCAGGATAAAATGATGGTAGAAGTTCATAAAACTGAGAAAAGAATGAATGTCTTTGACTTTTTGAGGAATTGGCCATTGGGCTATACTTTCAAGTTTTACAGGGTCCATGGCAAGTTCTCCAGGTTTGATGATCATGCCTAGATAATCCACTTCTTTGGCATTGAAGGTACACTTCTCCAGCTTCAGATGAAGATCTAGTTCTTGCATCCATTGCAGAACATGACATGTCCATTCAGTATGAGTGGCTTCATCTGGAGAGTAAATCAGAAGGACATCCATATAAATTATTAATCAATCCTCTGCAATCATATCTTGGAAGGAGTCATTCATGAATCAGGGGAGTTGGTGAGACCAAAGAATATAACAGTTGATTTAAAAAGACCTTTATGGGTGATGAACACAGCTTTCCACTGATGACTATCTTTGATGCAAATATCGTTGTACCCCCATGGTACACCAAACTTGGTAAAAAGTTTAGTGTCATGGAGTTTGTTGATGAGGTCAGAGAAAAGAGGAAGAGAGTAGGCATCTTGGACAGTATGATTGTTGAGGTAATGATAATCCTGGCAAGGACAAAAACTGCCATCCTTCTTTTTAACAAAGAAAAAAGGAGATGCTTGAGGGGAGTTGGATGGACAAATTTTTCTGGACTTCAAGTTCTCATCTAGGAAATCCTTGGTGGCTTTTCACTTGCCAGGGGATAGGGGATAGGTCTTCCCAACTTTGGGGGTAAAGGATTCATCAAGATTGGTTTCATGATCACAAGGTCAAGAAGGAGGTACATGATTAGTTGCTTCCTTT
>JBBPQO010000470.1:0-10562 GCA_038092535.1 Xerocomus subilludens | reverse complement strand
GTTGTAACATGGAGGCAGTAGGCTGGGATGTGGGAATCACTGGCAGGGGTATAGGGACAACTGAGGGGGGATGAGGGCAACCAGGCAAGGCATGGAGGCAACTGGGGGGGGCATGAAGGCAGTGGTGGTGCCAGCAGGCTTGAGGGAATGCAGAGTGCATTCAATGACCTGCATGTTCATCTGAAATGAATTCTGAAGGGCTGAGTATTCTTCCTGCATTTCTCCAATCTCCTGTGTCTTCACTGCTGCATGGCATTTCCAACTGTTGGTCAACACTCCAGATGGTGCACTTGCAATAGATTCTGGCCCTGAGGCAATGGAAACTACTGAAAAGCTGTCATTGTCAAATTTGTGTTTGTCTGAAGAAGGTACACATGCCAAAATGCTGGATAAGGGCTTGATTGCACTCATGGTAGAGCTGATATATGAAGACAGCATCAAAGGAGGTGAGAAAAAGGTACTGGAGGGTGGTGAAAACACCAGAGGGGGGTTACAAACCATCAGCTGCTGGAACAGGACAGAAATGGTTGCTGATGGAACCTTGGAAGGGGGGTGAAGTGCAGGAGTAGGCTGGGTCCTCTGAAATTCATCCAAAGAGGCCATCTTGTAGCTTCCTGTGCCCTTTGATGCAATCAAACTCTGCATCTGCTCATAGTGGATCCAGCCTTTATTCTTGAACCTTGCAGCACCTTTTGTGGTCTAAACATAACATACAAATTAGTATAATGATGTATGTATGATTATGAATGACTCACAGCAGTACCTGTACTCCTCATGAGACTGCAGAGTTATTGGACCACCAACATCCATATGTACTATTCCAATGGTCAAGTGCTCCAGTACTGAAAGGAAGCCTCTTCATCTTTTCAAGGGTATATGATTTACAGAATATAGACAATCCAGTGAGAGTGTCAATACCTCAGAGTTGGCCAGACTTGACCATGTCCTGGATTTGAGCAATAAAGATGTGGCCCAGGTGATGGTGTAGGAGGTTAATGACAATGGCTGCATGTACAGACTCCTTTTGGTTACTTAGAATAATTCTTGCATGGTATAAACCACCTTGGAATTTTCTAATGAGGATGGTATTCTGGCCCTTTTAGACATAGCATGTCTTGGTGGTGGCTAGAAAATGCACAACTAGGTCTATGGAAGTGAGGTGATTTATGGAGATCAGTGATAGGTGAAACTCTAGGATGAGTAGTACATTTGATAGAATTACTTCATATGTATCATTATGGACCTGTGACCAAAGCAGGACAGATCCAATACCAATGGTGTGAGCAATTGAATTATCTTCAAGTATGACTGGACATGGCAGAGTAAGTGGACTGTAAGTCTGGAACCAGCAGCAGTGTGGAATGATGTGTGACATTACACCAGAGTTGATGATTAGGTCATTTCCCCCACTATTGTTTTGCTCAGACAGGGAGTAGGCCTGAATATGTTTGATTAAGGACTCTGATACAGAGTGGCTTGCTATATTTGCTATATCCAGAGCATCCAAAGTATTATCTGCAATATTTTCTTTTTCCTTCTTCTTCTCCTTTTCCTATCTTTTGACTTTTGGATCCAATTTGTATGCATGACATTCATTGGTGTTGTGTGTAGTGGTCTGATGGTATTTGCACCAGAACTTAGATTTTTGTGTGAGATCAGAGGCCTTCATAGTGATGTCTGAAATTTCAGAGGAGTGGAGATGAGCAGCTTTGGAGATAATATGAGTTTCAATTGTATCAAAAGTCAGTTTGCTCTGCTCAGTCATATTGATAACCAGTGATGTAAAGGACTGCCACTTGGTGGTTCTTGGAAGGGAATTAAGGAGGATGAAGGCCAAGATCTTCAAATCCACTGGGAGTTTCATTGTGGCAAGATGTGACTTGGATGAGACTGGAGTAACACAAGATGTTTGAAGATATTGGAGCTGCTATTCCAGGATGTAGAGAAAAGCTATTGGAAAAGGTAGAATGCAGAGGATGTGTTCAGAGCATCCAGGAGCATCCAGAGTTTATCCTAAAGCTTTTTGGCAGAACCAAATGCTTTGGTTTTGAGGAGTAAGGAATTAGAGAGATGCTCCTGGATGATGCCATGGGCTTTTTCATCACACTCTTCCCATTCTTGAAGAGGTTGTTATCCCAGCAGATCCAATGATAGGTTTTTGGTCTGTGCTGGATACAACTCCATAGGCTTTACTGCTTCAGAGATTTCAAGCAGCCTTCAATTTCCATATTGAAAAGGTTTCTGGTCCAATAAGAAGATCCAAAGTTGGTATTGTTTCAGAGGATACGGTGATGGAGTACAAAAAAGGTGTGTGCCAGAAAGGCTGCTGGAGTTCACACAGAGTAAATTTGGAGATGTGCTGAGGGATGTGTGAATGAGTCATCTCAAAGCTATTTGACTTAGCTTGCACTATAGGGATAGAGTGGAGTTTTGGTCTGGAGCTATGTAGGGTAAATACCAGAATAACAGTAAGTAATAAAAAGGCTCACCTCAGCTGTGCCTATGTGGGTGAAGATGACTGAGGTGCAGAAAGAAGAGAAGTGGTTTAAATAATGTGGTGGAGACACACTCATACAGCTAGGCAAAACAGGTATCAGCAGTATGTCAACTGATGCCAGTTATATATATATGACACTGAGGTCTGGAAGCCCATGTCAGGATCCAGAGCTAGTCTAGAGTTCCTCCAGAGTTAGTGTGGAGTTAGTCCAGAGTCAGTCCAGAGTTAGGGGTAATTTGTCAATTAGCCTTGAACCAATCAAGTGCTCCCATCATTTCTCAAGCACATCAACATTCTTTTCTTTTGTTTGCTATGCAATGTTAGCAGAGCTGCTAGTAAAATAATAAATACTACCTGAGTTAGTTCATACACTGCCCTCAGTCTTTCATCCATTGTATGGACACTGGATGAGCCCATGAGTGGTGCAACAGTGTGCTCACCCATGGCAAACCCTTCAAATGATGGAGACATGGAGAATTTGACACTGAATATGGATGCACATGTTGACTGGGACTCAGGAAATCCAGAACCAGATGTAGTAGGTATGGCAGGTGTGGAAGACAAATAATAATTGTCTAAATCATTGCTGGAGTTAGAGGGAAGGTATGTGATTGTGAGTTGCAGGTGCTACAGTTATGGTGCATGCAATAGGCAGTTGTAGGGGGAGGCATTGTAGACCCTAGGCTAAAAAGGAGGGAGAGGAGGATCTTTATTGGTTGTTGTTGTTTTGGTGTAGTGATGGCCTTTGGATACAATGCTTTTGACATGGGTTTGTTCAGCTTCAAGGCCTGGAGTGTGAAACTCAGATGTACACATGGAGATGACAATGTAGAGTACTACTAGCCAAGATTGAGGTGTCAAGTTTGACAGGAGCAACTGCAAAGTTGCCAGGAGTTTCATAGAACCATTGGCACTGGATGTTTTGAAAGGGCAAGCTCTACCAGTTGCAAATGTCCCAACACACATGGAAGCTTTGGCATATTCAGGGTTTGAATGTTCATGGGCCAATGATTGATGATTATGCACCATGACTGGCATCTTCAATGATCTCCAACTTGGAGGTGAGTAGGTGTATATCAGTCAGTGGAGAGCTAGACCTAGAGCATGATCATAATGATTAGTCATCAAAATCAATTATTGAATTGAAGGTTCAAACTTCAAGCTTTGAGATCTGAGATACTCAAACAGCATTCATAGACAAGACATTGGGCATATGTGATATAGTACATACTATACTACTAGCATAGTCAAAAGAGAGTAGTACAATTGTCCATAAAAATTCAAAGAAATATAAAGCTAATGAAAAAAGAAAATCACCAGACCACTCAGTATCAGAATTAATAGTAGGAACAGATGATAAGCTAAGAGATATAAGCATAGTGACCCCAGGTCCATTGGCAGCAAGGAGATGCCACAACTCTCTGATCTGATAGTCTGCTTTATCAAGCAAAGTGACAGCTTCTTCATATTCCTCATGAGTGATGGTGCACATCACATCAAGTTCATGAATGGATTTTAAATAATACTTGATGCTTGTGGTGATGACTTCAGGACTTGTGTGGGCAAGCTGTAGCATACATGGAGTACAAATATCCTCAATGTCTTTCTCTCTCTTGGCTGATACCTAATCAACTTAGATTAGGATTGAAACAGAAGCACACTTACAGAGGTGAGTAACTTGTTCATTCTTTTATTTGGATGAGAGTCCTTGTTTGAATACCAGGAAAACTGATGAGTTCCCTGATCTGAGTGGTCTGAGGATGAGGATGAGTTGAAGTTGTGCTTCAAAGTGACTGGAGGAGGTTGCAAGTCTGTTGAGCAGCACTTCACATGATAGGAGCTTTGGTCCAACTGGGCATTAACATCCAGCTTCTCCTCAATTTGGACCACAGGCTGCAAGTTTGTCAAAGGGAGTTCAAAGAATTAAAGAATGGTTCTTATAGGAGCAGGCAAACTGGATTGAGCTGGATGAATCTGTGACTTCATTAAAAGAGGCATGGAAGATGGAGGTGGGAAGTAGTGAGAGCAGAAGAAGAAGATGGTGTACTGATTGGATTGAAGAATTCAGTTGATGACAACTCCATTGATGCCACAGTCAGTAAAACACTCAGCTGGAAAAGAGATGCAAAGGCAAGGAACAAAGTAATCCTAACCTTAATAACACTATATTCAAATTTTGTTTTAAGCTTCATA
This sequence comes from Xerocomus subilludens, assembly GCA_038092535.1. Taxonomy (NCBI): domain Eukaryota; kingdom Fungi; phylum Basidiomycota; class Agaricomycetes; order Boletales; family Boletaceae; genus Xerocomus; species Xerocomus subilludens. The sequence goes on along the minus strand of JBBPQO010000470.1, from coordinate 5,872 downwards.
TTCATATTCTCAGGCCCTTCATCATAACTTGAGGACAATGACAGACCCCCCCAACATCAGATTAGCCTACAGAAACCATACAAGGCTCTTTTGTCTGTGCTACTACTGTATATCCAATTTTCCAATTCTGACCATGTTATCTTACATCTTTCTAGCAACTCCCAATGTGGATGTTGGGCTGCAGAATCTCTGCCTGGTGTTGATGGCACAGATCAACTGCCAGATAATAATAACTCTGATGATATGGATGCAGCACAGGATGGTACAGTATGATATCAATTTTCTTCTACAAAGAAATTTAATCCAGTTTAAGTTGCATTTGAAGAAAAGAACCCTTTTGAGGATGAGGATAATAAAAATTACAGGGTGTTCAAGACTGATTCCAGTCCAATCTTTAATCTTTCTTTTCCTGTGGAACCTCTATTAATGATGACTATGACCAGCCATCATTAGCAGATTTATCACCCAAACCAGCCTACAGCATGTACAGGAGGTATGAACCTCCTAGCACAAATGGATAATGATTAGTTTGCTCCTACCTGTGATTCTGAGAATCTGTATTATCCATTTGCCTTGAAAAATGAATGAGAACTGGCTGATTGGCCATCAAGTGGTGCACTGTCTATAATGTTTACCTGAACCTAGAGCATGTAAGTAAATGGCAGCATAAGTTACTTGTGAAACAATTTTGCTAATATGTCCAGTAGACTTCTGTGAATCCAGTCTCTTTCAAGAATGCTCTGAGTCATTGCCTGAGGTACCACATTGGAATTATCAAGAAATCAAAGTCAATAATTACAAAACCTAGTCACTGTTATGCAAAGCATATGCCAATGTCTGCTTACTTGACAATGTCCTCAGGTGATACTCACAGAGAGACCAACATCTGAGGAGTTGGCTTTCAAGAGACAACAAGGAGGACTAGGATTCAAGTTTGAAACTTGACAAAGAATTGTTCAAGAGCACAAGGGTTAAGACTTAATATGATGCTTGTATTGTGTAGATCAAGAATAGGGAATACAAGGGATGTGCGACAGTATTTATATAATGGACCATTGTGCATGGACCAAAGGAAATGGAACAAAATGGAAGGACATGGAATATAGTGGAATGTCATGGAACACTAGCTGACACAAGAGAGACAGCAGAGGAGAGATAAGTCTGATCAAAGATGAAGAAGAGAAACAGTGTTACAACTGGAGACAAGAATGAATCCTTTAGTAGAATAAGTTGTCCCTCTCCAAGAATGACATGGAGAATGGTAGAGAAAGAGAATAACATGATGAAAAGGGAGAAAAATTGTAACAGTCACCAATCATGCTGTACTGGCAAAATGGCCTCAAGGTCATGGAGCACCTATTTTCTAATCCTGTGTTCAGAAACTGTATTGATATCTTGCCATACAAGGAATTTGAAGTGACTTCTCATGGACTGGAATGAGTATATGGGAAATTCATGAGTGGTGAAGATGCATGGCACATACAAGTAAGTCACTTGTCAGCAACATGTTTTTGTCATTGCATTTGGCTGATCTGCACATTCATAATAGGACAATCTCACTGCAGGCCATTTGTTTCTAGAGTTGATCAGGGCATTGGACAAAACTCCATTGACAATGGAAACAGGAAACAAAGAAATGCACCCCCTATTACTCTCAGTGGCCAACATACATGCTGGTATGTGGATGCAAGCCATTTTCCATTCATCTGCACTTGCCACCTATCTTCCCTTCCCCAAATTCTGAAATGTCCCACCCACCATCCAGTTAGTGTTATCTGCCCATATTTATCATTTTTGCATCCCCATCATCATGAAAAATCTGGTCATCACTGTCATGATGGTAAAGAGATATCTGAAGGAAATCATCAAATCATACACACACCCCTTGTATCCTGGATTGCCAACTACCCTGAACAATCAATGATTGCCTGTACCTTGTTCAGAAATTCCCCCATTTCATTAGCAACTGCCCAGCAGTCTGGAGATACAACACCTTCACCCCTCTGTAATTGTCACCATATACTTCAGCTGATCAGAGAAGCTATTGCTGCCTGTGACACATATAATATTGCTACTTCCTACAGGGTATGTCTTATCAGACATTTGAATGGAGTTGTGGAGCCATTCTGGAAGCCATGTGGTGATGCATGCCTGTCTTACCTCCTCACTCCTGATTCTCTACACCAATGGCATAAATTTTACTTTGACCACTGTTTATGCTGGGTTATCAATATTATTGGGGGTGAGGAACTCAACCACTGCTTAGCTGCTATCCAACTGAGAACAGGAACCAGGCATTGAACAAATGGTGTCTTCACCCTCAAACAGCATACAGGTTGGGAACATTGCAACCTCAAGAAATTACTTCCTGTTGTGGTGGCAGGTGCAGTTCCTGATAACATGCTTTGTGCCTTGCATACGATCACTGAATTTAACTTCTGGCACAAAATCCATTGCAATGAGACCATTCACAGCCTCAATGAAGCCCTTTGTAAATCAAGGCAGACAGTTGTCTCAGGAAGAGGGTCCCCTCAGCTATTTTCAGATCCCAAAGCTCAAGCTCACTCAATACATTGCATGGAGCATATGCCAGATGGGTGCTCCATATCAGTGGAGCAGCAACATTGTCACATTACTCATGTGAAGACACCATACCATTTATCAAATTGCCAAGATTTTCATGTCCAATGCTGTTGCTTTTTCAATTGACAAGAGAAGGTGGAACACTCTTTCTTTACTACTCCTGAAGTCAAGATATTAGGCCCTATTATTTACTAGTTCTAAACTAATGCTTGAGTTTGCAGGACATGCACAATGTTCTGCAAAATCACCATAAGAAAAATGGCAATCAATATGCTCTCTCTCCCTCTTATCTTGAGCAAGTAGCCAAGAAGAACAATATACTGTCTTCCTCCAAGACACCTGGCTATAAATGCAGTGCCACAATTACCAGTGATGAATCCATTCAAAGCTCTCTGCATAAAAAGAAAAAATCTGAGAAGCATTCTGTTATAATCTGCCTTTTCTTTTCTTCTTTCTCACAATTGTCTTACTTATCCCATACTCTGTCATTATTACATATGCTTACATGTTTCCTTCTTCCACCAGCTTCTCTTATGTTCTTCTGACATATCCTGAACTTTATCTTGTCTATATAAGGCTTGTGGTCCTCTCTTCAGACTTCCAAGCTTGTTCTCCCTTGTCTTTCTTGTATTACCATCATACTTGAATCTAGTCTTTGTTTCCTCATCTTGATCATAAGAAATCCCCTTCAATCATTCACTTGCCAACCCTTGAGGAATCTCCAAGGAAAGTACTTAGTCCACTACCAGAAAATCCCCTTGGTAGATGTCCTTTGTTCACTTTGAAGAACCCCTTCAAGGAAGTCCAGTTAGTGAAGCCATGGGTAAGTCATTGCCAGCCTAGCACATCCACAAGATCCTCTGACCATCAAGGGCTGTGTTAGTTTCCTAGTTGGGACCTAGCATAACACATCCAGCATTGCACTACAAATTTTACCCAACACTTTGGAAGAAGTTTTTGAATCAGCAAAGGCACAAAATCATCTTGATGCAGTCCTCAACAATCTATTTCCCTTGTATGATGAAGGATGGCAATGGCCACTGAATCTATTTCTACACTAACACTTTATCACAATAAGCAGAAACAGCTGGAGACCAGGTACTACCCAGAGTACAAGGCAGGTATGATACAAGTGGTACACCATATTCCAAGTCATTTACCTGGCTGATGCCCTCTACTTTACAGGTGTATGAAGACCTCAGTACATTCCAAACTGAGCTGAAAAAAAAATCATGAGGAATATGATTGCCTGCTGTTACCTGAGGCTGTTCTCCACAGAGTTGTTGTCAAAAAAATGTAGTCAAGTTTTTGTTAAACATGCAGCAGAATGCTCTTGGCCAACAGGCTTTATCTTTGTTGGAAACCAGACACAGAGATAAGTGTCAGATGATTATGTCTCTAATTTATTACAGGGTCAAAGCACCAACTTCTCTGCCAAGGCAATCAAGCATATTTGCATTCATTTCTTTTTCAGTGGTAACAAGAAATCCTGTCATCAATTCAAGGACTTTTCTACAACCATCCCCATAATAGCTGTCATCCTGGCTGCTACTTGTGTAACAACCAGCTCTACTACATTAATTGTTCAGTTTACTGATATTGTTTGACAGATTGGATGTGTTTAATATGGCTATTGCAACCACAGTTATAACCATGCTCCAGAGCTCACTACTGAAAGGTATGGTAAAGGATTCTGACAACTTCCACATTCCATGGCAAAGGTCCTCCAATCAGACTATCACTGTCATCAGCTCAGCATGACACATTCTCACTGGGTGAAGGAAGAAAAGTAAGTCTGAGGGTCTGACACTGTCACAAGAGACATTGGCATATATCACATGCAATAACATATCAGTAACAGCCTCTGATTAGTACAAATTTCCCCAATATAAAAACAATGTAAGACAGCCTAATGAAATTTTAACTAGTTAATGGCTGTCACATAAGTGCCACTTGGGATTAAACTGTCACACAGTGGCACAGTCTAAATGTCATGTTATAGTTTAAATGTCACTTGTATATTCCACAGTGTTTTTACATTGGGGAAACTATGTGCTGTTACTATCATGTTTTAGCATGTGATATATGCCAATGCATCTTGTGTGTTTGCTGTCTGCATCATTCAAATTTGCTGACTGATGCAATGCAGCTATAGGGGCATGCTGGAATTAGGACAATTGGATAATGATGGGTTGGCTTCCTTGAATGGTTCTATTTTGAATGTTATAATAGATTAGCTTGTAACCCTGTGCCTGATTACTAATTGGACAATTAGTTTGCTAAGTGCTTTTGGAATTATGTTTGAATCTGCTGCTATTTATATAGATCTATGACAGAGTTGTAAGATTCAGTCCCATGTTCAATAGGCCAGTGATCTGATAGGCAGTCACTTATATAGATCTATGATGGATCTGTATGATTATATCCCTATTTGTACAGATCTGTAACAGAGCTGTATGGATAGAGACCTAGCTGTGGCCTGTAAAATCTGTACAGGTCTGTGCAGATCTGTAAAAAAGGGGGGTACTTTGCTGATGTGATCATCACTCCAGTTTATTGTCCTGCTACCACAGCCTTTTTTTGCCACCCTCTCTATCCACTGTCTTGACCTTCCCTTCAACCACTTCAGCTTCTCTGTTTTGACACTACTTGTGACTCATAGCTAGTAGTTGTAGTTGTCATCTTGCCAAATTTAGTTTCAAGTCACAAAAATCCCACACAAAGTTTTGACAGTAATGAATTCAATAAGGAGTTTGTTAGAAAGGGATAATTTGAGAATGTATTTCACAATAGAAGGAGAGCAGAGTCTCAAACAGTTAATAGGCAAACTACACCTGAGGTGCCAGTGGTGGCAGCTGATTCAAAATATATGTTGGAAAGCCATTCACATGTAATAAAAAGAAACAGCTCATGTAGATGCAGTTCATAAAACCCAACAAGCTAGTCATATTCACATAAAATTCATTGTCATAGTAGTTAGCTAAGTGTTCAACCAATGCACTCTGTCCATTGTTTCCCATAAACAAAGTGACTCATATCAAATTGTATCATCCTTTGAGCAGGAATAACCATGGTTGCTGGAGGTAAGCACAGAGCAGACCTTGGATAGTAGTGTGGAATCCAAAGAACAAGGTTGCCAGATGTACTTCGTAGCCAGCCATCATCATGGAGTTTCCATGTACATGCATCATAGTAAGCATGCTGAGAATTGAAGCGGGGGTGCAAAGACACCAGATATCGAGGGTCATGGACAGACCCTGTCTCAGCATCCCAGATCCGCACCGTTGCA
>JBBPQO010000469.1:0-10565 GCA_038092535.1 Xerocomus subilludens | reverse complement strand
TCAACTGGTATTGACGGTGTTGAAAAGGTATCACATCGAAGAAAGTTTACTTCCGTCTGTCCGACAATTCTTGAAATTCATAGGCGCAGAGGACATTGTCAAGTCCTATGGATTTACTGTCAAGGTATGTCTCAACGCCGAGAGATCTTATCCTCAAGTATCATAGTTGACGTTTGATCCAGCCAGGAGCAGCGATGAAGCTCAATCAATACAAACGAGAAGGATGTATGTGTTCTGTTCCTCATGAAATTGTATTCGCCCCTCAAACAATTCACAGATACTGATTTCATAGCGTTGGACTACGATAATGCGTCATGGAACGTCGTGAGCATGGGATTTCTTAGTATGTCGGCAGGCTGGATTATATCTATCCACAGGTCCGAGCGGAGTTCGATGATGTGATGCTCAAGCATGCTGGCAAGTCCGGCGCAACTGTGATTGAAGAAACCAGAATTACGGAATTGCAGTTCGTAGGCGAGCGCCCCGTTTCTGCCACCTGGTTATCGCGTAGTGGCGTCGAAGGTCAAATAGCGTTCGATTTTTTGGTGGACGCCTCCGGGAGAAATGGGATCATTTCTACCAAATATCTCCACAACAGACATTTCAACAAGAGCCTAAACAATATCGCATGTTGGGGATACTGGGAAGGAGCTGGGAGCTACAGGCCAGGAACTACCCGCGAAAACGCCACTTGGGTGGAGGCACTACCTGGTTAGTGCATCATCTACATAAAATGCCCGAAGCTGAGTTTGAGTGACGATAAATAGATGAATCTGGATGGTCATGGTTTATACCGCTTCACGATGGCACTACATCCGTCGGAATCGTAATGGATAAAGACACTAGCATCTGCAAGAAAAAGGAGCTAGAACGTGCTTCCGGGGTGTCAAACCTCGAAGCCCACTACTTACAACAGGTACAAAAAGTACCCCATCTGATGAAGTTACTGCAAAATGCAACTCTCAAGAACTCGGGCCAGCCCGGAGCGATTAGGAGCGCCAGCGATTATAGTTACTCGGCGCAGTCGTATGCCGGAGATCATTATCGCATCGCAGGAGATGCTGGCGGTAAGTCACGGGCTACCCACGTGTAGGGAAGAGCTATGACTTAATCCTGGCGTCCACCTCAGCTTTTATAGACCCATTCTTCTCGTCAGGCGTCCACCTCGCATTCACAGGGGGACTGTCCGCAGCAGTAACAATCTCAGCGTCTATCCGTGGGTTCTCCACAGAATCTGAGGCACAGCGTTGGCACACTTCCAAAGTGGGGACGACTTACACCAGGTTCGTGCACAGATGTATTTTACCTATGGTGTCGGTCAGATTGCAGATTCGTACTTGCGTCAGGTTTTTGGTCGTCGTGCTTGGAACATACAAGCAGATCCGCAATCAATCAGCCTCCGTAATGAGCGACGTCGACGAAGACAACTTCGATCGTGCCTTCGACTTGATCAGACCTGGTGCGGCATCGAGATCGTGTTCAGACTTTAATTGACGTATATTGCGCTTAGTAATCCAAGGTACTGCCGACGTTGGAAGGACTCTGACCGAAGACGAACTTCAGGTGAGCGACTGTGGCATCAGAAGTCTTTCGAAATGGGAAGCTGATATCGCAGAAAACGATGGATTTCTGCTGGTATCTGTTCGCCCCTACAGATCCTGAGATGCACAAGGCCGTACGCGAACGGTACCTTCCCTTTTCCCTCCTCTCTCTGTTACTGGACTCAACGATCTGTTCGTCAGTGTTTTACCTGAGCTAACAGATGCGGCTGGCCCAATCTTTTCGGAAGCCGAACTAGACATTCTTCTTGATGCCAGTGATGAAGAAGCCTGGCACGTAGTGCATGAAATAAATGCCCGCAAACAGATCCACAAAATGTACAACCCAGTGGAGGACTTTGGCACCGAAAATCACTTTGGATTTAAGGCTGTTTTGCAGCGCGGGAGGCTTGGCCTTGCTGTAGGCACTTGAAAGAAAATATGTTCTGGTCTGTTGTAAATAAATTCATTCCTCTGCACTGGGGTGTAACGTGCGGCGGTGTGAACTGTAGTAATATCAATCTACCCCCTGCAGGCAGTATAAGCATTGAATGATGTCGATTGTTGCAACAGAATTCAGTAGACATGTACACTATTTTTCAGTGACAAGTAACTGAAAATCGACGAATTGCTAATCACTGAAATGCGCAAAATCCCGTCTGAAACTTATATTGTTTTGTAATGAAATCTGTGTGATCTCCTTCTAGATTCCAGGAATCAGATCATTGGATTTCGTATATGAAAGCGCCGAAAAATAGCCAGTCACACTGTTATACAATCACTGAAAAATCGTTGATAAGAATACACCAGATACAAATTTCTGTCCTTCAAGGCAGCGGGAAGTATGGTACATAAACCATCACACTGGAAGCATTCGAACATGGTAGCAAGGTTGGAAGAACTTGAACGTGACATCTAGCGTAGTCTAGTAGGCCTGGGCCTATCGATGATCCAAAGTGGTGTGACCTTCGTGATGTGGTTGTGTGTCGAATGAGGGTTCAGAGAGATATTAGCATATCGTCATACATGGGCGACACAGAGATAGATACGTAGGGTGTCTATACAAAAAGACGAAATACAGCGTTGAGATATGTGTCCGGCTCAACGACGGGTGAGGTCCACGAAGATCTAAATGAGAATGATTTAGTGGGGTGTGTGGGAAGGTCGGCCTGTGGTGCTTCCGCAGGGGAATATCACGTTATCTGTGAATTGTGTGATCCGCACAATGAAGTCACGTGATTGATGGCCAAGGGGGGAGGGGCGAGAACTTGAGGCCAAGCGTCAGGGTAGTCAGGACGTACCAGAGAAGAAGACCACCAAAAGTGATAGATGGACGAAAGGAGGGGGATGTGATGACCACACCAAAGCACAGCTTACTACCTAGGATCAAGCCTACGGCTGGCCTAGCCACACACTGAAGCTGCATGGGTAAATGATGCATTTGTGTGAGAAGGGGGAAGAAAGGAAGTATGTCTAAATATTGTGGTGACAAGTGTAATCTTTAATGATAGTGTCAACATCATGAAGACAGGAAACATTGACAGAGGAGGAGATGAGAGGAAGAACTGTCTTGATATGTCACCAATATTCTAGGAAAGCTCTGGATGACCAGCATCCTTGTACTGCAATAATGTCCAGATTGATGCCTTGAAGGAGGAGCTCAGTGGTACCACCAATATGAAATGCATGACCAGGCATATTGGAAAAACCATGCTGTGCCCACACTTGATTGCAATGCAAGATGAAGGATGATTTGGTAAGGGCTGTCCACCCATCATGCGTATGAAAGGAAAAGGAGGGGAGTTGAGTGGGAAGGCTATTGTTAGAAGATTGATGTCGAATAAGGGCAGTGAGGGGGTCTGTGCCATGAGGGCATGAGGTCACTGAGATGTCTGCTCCTCATTCTTGGGTGGTCTTGGACCAGGGAATGTGTAATGAAGAAAAAGGGGTGGAGTTAGGCAGGGATTTGATGCATATGGGTAGGATAGAGTGAGAAACATGTTTGGATGGATCAAAATTGTTCATGGATAGCAGCAGTAGCTCACCAAGTTGGCAGCAAGACCAGAATGCCACATATGTGACTGCCAAGATGGCAATGTCAAGAGGGGAAATGGGGTCAAGGGAGTTGACAAGGAGGGTAAGAGCCTTGATGGTGATAGGGGGCTGTTTGGCTTGACAAGATGCGGCAGGAATCATTTTAGCCAGGCCTCTGCATACAGAATGGAGCATGTCCACCCTGAGCCAGGGTGAACTGTTTACTAGGTGCCAAAAATAAAGGCCGGCTAACCAATTGTTGAGAGTTTTATCTGAGATGGTTCTGGCATGGGATGCAAAGAAGGCAGAGATAAGGGCTTGGGAGGCCAGCATGCAATTTGTTTCTGGAACGTTGATGTTATCACAAAATTGCGTGAAGCAGAGGAGGCCTGAGTTGTAGTTACTATGGGTATTGTGATCTAGGGAGCATATCATAACTTGAAATAATGTGAAGATGTTGGAGTTGGGGAAGTGGAATTCAAGGTCTTGTTTCCAATCCTGGCCAGCAGGAGTGGTCTAGAGAAGTAGGCGATCACTGGCGAGGACATGAGGGTGGTGAAGTGAAGGGGTAATGCAGGAATTGTTGTGGGAGGGATGAGGATTTTGAGGATGAGTTGGTTGGAGAGATGCTAAGATGGCAGTATAAGTGAGATTATGATGAAGAGCAATGTTGGACCAAAAGGTGGTGGCAGCAGTTGGAATATTGATGCCTGCCATAAGTTCATCATAGGCATTGGCATTTTGAAACCACTCAGAGATGTCTGAAGGTAGAGAAGGGGGAGATGGTAAGTGGAGGGAGTCATCTGAGAAAATGCCTCAAGAGATGGGGTCTGCTAAGTTGGAGGCAGATGCTACATATATGAGGGTGATGGAAAGATTTTGTTGTGTAAGGATGAGATTCAAGCATCTGATGCACACATTGACCATGTGGTTGTGGCTACACCCTTTTTGGAAGGCCTGTATGGCCCCTTCATTGTCACTGCAAATTAGGATATTAGTATCCTTGATATTATAGGAAGTGGCAAGTCAAATTGCAAGTTCGATTGCAATGGCCTTCAGCCAACCTATATTATGACCTTTGCTGGCTGAACTGTGCCATGTGTCTTGTGTTTGCCAAGAAAACCATTGAGATTGCCATAAAAGGCCAATCCCATGCCCAGAAGAGGCATCTATCCAGATATTGTAATCATGTATCAGGGATTTAGGGAGAAGACATCAAGGGGTGTGGTGATGTTGTAGAGTGTGGAGCCACTATTTGAGATCAGAAATAAGTGAGTGAGGCATGAAGTGGTGAGAAAATTCTGATGGAAAGGATGCAAGCCATGCATAAATGAATGTGCAATGATAGAGATAGCCAGCAACACTTTTGCCATTGGTTTTGGGAACAGATTGGTGTTCATAGGTAGAGAGGTAAAGGGATAGACAAATGACATATTTGCACCATTTAGAGGGAGTGAGGGTGACAGAGTGTCCTGGAATATCCCAAAGAAAACCTAGGTATTCAATGATATCACCAAAGGCTTGGCCTTTCTCACAGTGCCAAGGGACACCTAAAGGAGCGATTATCTCTTTGATGTGGTTGTAATCATAATCATATCAGTAAAGCTTGCTATTGGAGATATCCAGATAATGGCCCTGATTGGAGGGGAAGTGAAAGGAGGAGATGTCATTGACCCATTTCTTTGTGGGTTTGATCTCATGGAATTCCCAAATGCAAAGAACAGCACCTGCAACTTCTCCTTGCAGGCCTGCAGCTGAAGCAATTCTGAAAGGCATGTTATGGTCGAGATACAAACAGTCATCAAAGAGAATTACTATATATCTCTTGTGGTCAGGAGTGCAAGGAATGGTGCAATAAGCTGCCTCTATGTTCAAAGTGGCCGCTTGTGCGCTGCAAGGAGCATGGTGAATCTATATCAAACATATAATGAGAAAAGATCAGATAACAACAAAAGAACCAGAAGGAGCCTGCCTGACAGCTGATATCAACAAGAGAGGAGATCCTCTGATGATATGGCAAAAGCATCTGCCCTGTCCTTGTTGGGGGGAGGATACATACAATCTCAGCATATTGTTTGGCAGTGCCCCATTCAGTAGGGTAGTTATCTGCATTGATTTTGTCGTTGATGGAAAAACCCATGGTACCTTGATACAATAGGTGGCAACAAACATGGAATTTGTCTGGGGCACTGTTGATGCCTTTTTTGACTGCTACTTGCAGAGGTGAGGAGCAAAAGGGCCCAATTTTAGCCTTGAGTTCTTCTTGGATGAAAGGGCCAGAGAATCAACCTATGTTGAGTTCTCCTTGAATATATTCAGTGATAACAGAGTGGTATTGGTATGCCCTGGGCAAATTATCAGGGATGTAAGTATGAGAAATGGGAGTGAATCCTCTGAGGGTGAAACCATGGAGGAGCATGAATGGAAGCTCTAGAAACTTGTGCGAAATGTAAGCATCTTGAAGAAAAGCATGGAAGGCATTGGGACAGTATGAAGTGATGATTTGTGAGAAGTCAGGATCAGTATCATATGGAGATGGAGTGAAAGAGAGATTATTGAAGTATATATGTGTAAAGACATCCATGGAAGGTGCAGGAGGGGAAAAATACAATGAAAAAAGATGTGCTGAGTGTGTGCAAGAGAGAGAGAGAGAGAGAGAGAGGAAACTTCAGATATAGAGGTGTGATAAGGTGCCATGAGCAGTGTTACTGCAGAAAGAACATGTGTGATGGGTAGCAGCATGGGATTGTTTGCATTGTCTGCAAGAGCTGTTGAGATTGAAAGTGATACAGAGGGGATTGTTATTAGAGCATTGGACGAGTTGTCCATTGAGAGCCTTCATGAATGCTTATTTGCCTTTCACTGTAATCTCTTCTTTACAATCTGAGAAGTGATGTCTAGTGCACTGACAGATGATGCACATTGGATCAAACTTTGGTTTAGAATTGAAGAGGGCAGGATTATCCCTGGTAAATGAGGAGTCATGATTGTTGCAGCATTTGGAGTTAGAGTTCTTACAAGAGGAATTGTATGGTTCATAGCAAAGAGAAGGGTGGGAGCGGTCATCTTGAAGGGAAGAAGGGTTATGATCTGCCATGATTTTGGCTGCCTATCAATGAGGGGAAAATATGAGAAGAAAAGAGATGGAAAGAGGCAGAGAGCTGACCTGCAGCTGTAAATGCCATTTTAATTCATCATGACAGAAAGGGAGAGCTGCATAGTAGGAGCAGACATTGATGTCAAAGGAGATGATCACTTTGAAGTTTGAGTGAACATTTTGATCAGAAGAAAGGTTTGTCTAATGCCAGAGCCAGCACTCATAAATGGGGGTGGTGGAGATGTCTTTGAGTCAGAGCAAGTACCTCTTCCAAGGGAAAGAGAGAAAGGTTGATGAGATGATACATCATGCTTGTGATGGAAGATTTGACCTTTTTGAGGGTATGCCCCTCACAGTGAAGACATTTGGTAGACTCATCAATGAAGAGAGTGAGCAGGAGATACTGTTTAGCATCAGCCAAGTCAGTAATGGTGGAGTGGATCCCCAGACCAAAGGTACTATCAAGGGGGATGGAGGAGAGAACTTTGGTGTTGCCTAAGTAATAGATTTTTGAAGCACTGAGGGCAAGAGACAAGGAGATGGGAGGAGGGGAATGAGAGATGTCCATGGAAGTGGCAGAGTCAAAGGCTTTATTGGCCAGAGCCTTGGAGTTGGGAGACATGGTAGAGGAGGCAGTGAGTCATTGTTGTGGAAGGGAGGGTGTGATAGGAGTAATAGAAGGAGATGGAGGAGGTAGTGGAAGTAAAGCCTCATCAAGAGGGACATTGAGTTCTCTGATGTCATAATGAGATTGGAGAATGTTATTATGAGAGACATGAGCCACATTTTCTGTGTTAATCTCAGCAGGAGTGAGAGAAGGCAAGGAGGCACTCCCAGATGGAATAGTAGTGGTAACTGGTGTGGTAGAGAGAGTGGAGGAAATGGCAGACATTGTGATAAATATGCAAAAAGAGTGAGCAAAGAGATCAAGAGAGACATGCTCAAGGGAAAAGAGAGAGGGAATTGAGGAGAGGAATTGACCCAGTGAAGACTTATATATTCAGTCTGGTCATGTGATCACTCAGAGAGAAGCACTGATTGGATAATCAGTGGGAATGAATCTTGAGAACCAACCTGTCACAAAGGCACACTTCTGTGGTGGTAGTTGCAGGCTCCTTCCATCATAGAACTTCCAATAATGTGTGCATCAACTGCAGTATGTGAAAAGACTTGATAATAAAACCATTATATCATCTGAATTATTTTGAATATGACCAGGACTTGAATGTCTAGTGCAGTCTAAGGGACCTATTGATGATCTGAAGTGGAAAAAAATCCATGAGTGCACTGCAGTATGTGAAAAGAGCTAACAATAAAACCATTATACTGTCTGAAGTATTTGAATATGAGCATACAAGGTCAGAACTTGAGCATGACATCTAGCATCGTCTAAAGGGGTCAATTGATGGTCCAACTCCAACCAAGTGGAGAAAAAGTGATGCAGTTTTGAGTCTTGATCACTGTGAGGTTTTGCACAAAGTCAAAAGGGCCAGGATATCAGATCTAGAGAAAAGTAAGGCCAGGGATCCAAACAAATGGCTGCATTCTTAGCAGCATGTAGGAGGGTTGGTAGTGAAGCGAATGTGGGGTGGAACATTGCCTAGCAACTTTGCATTGAAATCTTGCTATAGAACAGTGGTGAGTAATGTGTGTAAAATTTGATCTGAGTGTGAGACCAACCATTGCCAGCTCACAGCAGGCATCCTCTTGATTGGGGGTCTGAATGATTAGTACAGTTCTAAATGATGAAGGCTGATCAGTTCACACCTTGTCACTGACCCCATTACCATTCCTGTTCCACTGCCCTAAGCCCTGAGCCCTTGAAGATTGTTCCAACATACTTTCCAGAGCCTTGTCAGCTTTTGCATTCTTGACAGCATGGGCCAATGCTGCCCTTGTCTGCCATGTACCTGCAAAAATTGTTGGCAGGCACTGGGGAAATAGCATGATTCATGAGCATGATGATAATGATGATACAATGTCTAGAATTCATACATATATACCTTGGCATGTGCAGGCTGTTGCTTTGTACCTGTATGGTCAGCCTTTCTTACCACCTTTGCCTGAGCTTCTCTTGTTGCCTTGACCTTAGCCTCTCTTGCCTCCTCCAGTACTTTGGCTTGAGCTTCTCTTGCTGCCTCCAGTGTTCTCACTTGAGCCTCTCTTGCCTGGGCCACTTCCAATGCTTTTGCTTGATGCTTCTGCTCTGCCATCTCAGCTGCATGTTCTTGCATCCGAGCCACTACATAAGCCTTAAGGACATCCTCCAGCTCCTCCTTCTCATCTGCTTCTGGATGGAGACTCTCCAATGGAGGTGCTTTCAATCATCTTCTCAAATGCAACTTGAAGATTACATCCAAGGTCCTCATGTATAAGATGAGTAGCAACAAAGGGAACCACAAAGTATCATGTGAAATGAGGGAGGCTGAGAGGGGTGAAACTATTAGTTGGTGTGGTTTTGGAGTCTAAAATGCACATAAGTGTCGACTTGATGATGGTGGCACCCTTTGGGCCATAACTAATGATATAAGGTCTGATGGTCAGATTCAGATAGAGATATTTTCACTTAGTAGCCTGGTCACACATTAATATAAACTTGAGTTGGTGTAGAAAAGGTCTTCTCAGGCTTGGAAAGGTCATTCCCAAGGTCAGCATCTAGTAGCATGTCCAAGAAGTGCTGATAGACTGGATGTTGGATATGAAGTATTGAATTGGTTGTGATGTTGAGGACCTCCTTCTTCAGTGCCATGATTTGGGTTGGGAGTTCACTCCACTAAATAGCAACTGGCCACTTCTGGGACTGTGCATGGGCAACATTGCGACTATAATTGCCTGCATTCTGAATGTTGATGCAAACCTGGACCTTGAGACATAGATACTCTCTGGAGTCAGTGTCACCAGTTTGCTGAAACTCAGTGAGTTCCTTGATAGCCCTGGCAAGATGCTGTGGTATTATATCAGGAAGAATGTTGTTGCAACCATAAACTGGACATCTCTTAGTCTAAAGTCTATTGATCATGGAATCTGAGTTGTAATCATTGTCCTGGCCATTGTCAGGATCATTGTTGGGCTGATCATCTAAGTCAGGCAGTGGTTCCTACATTGGAGTGGATGTGAGTAAGGACTGACAAGTGAAGTCTCTCATCTCTATGATCCTATGGTGAACATATCTCTTCACTGCAGGTTCAGTGATTTTGTCGTCATTCTATAGAGTTAGTATTTTTCATAATCCAAGATTATAAGTTCACAGAGGTAATCTAGGTAGTGGTGATCATCAGGGTCACAATCAACATCAATGTGAACAACTTACCATACCACTGCAGGGAAAGCCTTGCACTTCTTCTGATATTTCCATCTTGATGGCAAGCTTTGTTCTTGTTAAAAGTCGATCCTGATCTCCTGGACGAAACTCCTGAACTCCGGAGTCAATGTCCGAGCAGAAGGGATGTTGGCTTCACCTTATGTGGTGCGCCCTTGTTGAAGGCAAGTCCCTGGTATTTTAGAGGGGCGGGCGTGAGGCAGAGTGACAGAGATCGGAGGTCAGATGGTCAGAGGTTAGAGGTCGGAGGGTCAAAGATTCGAACAAGGCGGGTTGAGGTTAAAGAGCTGAGAGAGAGGATGGCAAGAGGAGGACCAGACGGGCGAAGGGGGGAAAATCAGAACTAAAATCGATATTCGAACTGAGGGTACAGGAGTGGTGTACAGAGTTTATATACAAGACTAAATGACAGTATTGGCAATTCCGGCGGAGGTCCGGAGGACCCACCTGTCGTGAGAGCGACAGCGTTGGTAATTCCGGATCATGTCCGGTGCCCCTACATGTCGGAGGTGAGACACGGCGGTGATGGTAGCCCCTCGGTGTCAGCACCTGTCAAGATAATACAAACGGTCAAACG
>JBBPQO010000468.1:0-10577 GCA_038092535.1 Xerocomus subilludens | reverse complement strand
GTGATCCATTTGATGCATTGCCATCATGGGTTCCACAAGGGTGGCAGAACCTGGCAAGATGAAATATGGGGGTAAGATGTGCTCTTGACCCATGACTGATGTGAGTGTGGGTGTCCTGCTGGGTTCAGATTAAAACAAGTGTTGAGAGAGGAGTGACCATATGAGTGGCTGCCATCAACAGGAAAGGGCAGGCACAGCTGAGGCTGACTGGTGAAAGGGCTAAAGAGAGAGAGCTGCTGAGACAATATTCTGTTCCTACTCATGTATTTGTACTACTAGAATGGCCACTCACATAATTGTCCCAATGAGTGGCCATTTTAAATTGCATATATCTCCATGGCTTCTGATTTGAATTACATAATTCTTTATCTGGCACCTAGCCAGGGGTTTTTACACACCAACTATATGTTGATATTGGTTTGTTTCGCAGAGTTATCTAAGTAACAATCAAAAAGTGCAAAACATTGGGACAATTTCCTGAGTCACCATATCTGTTTGACATAAGAATGACTCTGAACAAGGAATGGTCTGAACCAGTTGTAAGAGTTAACCAAGCCAAGTTGAGCAAAATGACACTGGCTTATCAAAAGTGGTTAGCATAGCCAAATGAAACACTGCAATAAGTGGGACCACACTGAACTTAGCCAAGTTGCAGCAACACTAAGGTCCTGGTCCTGGTCCTGAACCAGCACATTTACAGAAAGCACCAAAAGGAGTCAGAGAGAACTGCAAAGTATGTCAAAAAGCCTGAAGAAGCAATGTATGGTGGTCACAGCAAGTCACCTGATAAACTTATGCTCAAGGGAAGAATGGAAAGGATTTGTGAGTTGCAATATTAGACCTACTAGTGAGAAGTGGATGCAACAGGTGACTGGATATCCAAAATTGCCCTAGTGCGATGAAAAATAGCACACACTGAGAGCTCAAGATGAGGCAGTCAAAGCAGGAGACAAAACACTGAGTGTTTCTCAGAGCTGTCAAAAATGATTCAGAATTCATTGAAGGTGGAGCAATGATAATATTACAGGTGATAGTGGGCAAGATGGTCAGCATTGGGTCAGCATTGTTGGGTGTGCATGGCAAGTTGTTGTAGAACACCATCACAAGGATATAATCTTTCTTATAAGACCTTATAAGGCCATGTCAACAAGAGAAAATTATAAACAATAAATAATGCCTTAGATTACCTTATAAGGACTTATAATCACCTTATAATGATAGGACTGGCCACAAATGAGCAACAGATGGGTGGTGATGTTACATATGACACATTGGAATATACATGATCAAGGACTCTCAGGCAGGACAAACAGGGCAAGCAGTACAAGCCTTGACAATAATGGGTCTGTTGGGCAATCAATACAAGGGTTTTAGCATTGTTCACCATGTTCCAGGAGAGTAAAAGTGGTCAATATTCCACAGTTTCTTTGGAGAGGTAAAGCAGCACAAAAAATGGCCATTTGGGCCAGTCAATGCAATTCCATGGCTGCTGGCAATAAATATTACAGTTTGGTCATTGCTGAAGTTTGTGTAGACCAATGTATCTAGAGAATGTGTCTCAGTGAGCTTGAAGTGATCAAGTATGAGTAAGCAGGCAATCAGCATGAACCATTGCTAAAGTGGGATATATAGTGAATTAGTGCTGCAACAGGATGCCATGGGCAGCAATTGCTATGCAACAAATCTAAAGCATTAATCACAGTTAGGTCATGGCACAGGTACAGGTAACCCACACAGGTTAGATACCCTTACCTATGTGGGGTACAGGTACAGATCATGTTTTTGTTACCCATAACCAAACTCATACCCCCAGTGCAGGTATATGTACCCATGAGAACTGGGATAGTGCCTCAGCCACCCATCATACAACAATGAGGATGGCACATGGCACAGCCCTTCCACCACCACCTTAATAACAATGATGATGACTCACCCTTGCCCTACTCCACCCTCACCTCACCCTTGACTGATGACAACAATGACAACAATGAACAATGCAGCACACACTATATATGTTGCATCATCCCTTGTCCTCATCCTCACCTCACCCTCGCCCCATCCTCAACAAATGACAATGATGACTTGCCCTCACCCTACCCCACCCTAACCTCACCCTCAACTGACAACAATGATGGTGAACAATGCAGCACACACCATGCATATTGTGCCATCCCTCAACCTCACCTCAACCTCACCTCACCCTCAACTGACAATAATGACAACAAATAATTCAGCACATGCCATGCATGTTGTGCCATTTCTTGTCCTCATCCTCACCTTACCCTCACCTCACCCTCAATTAATGATGACAATGAGGAATGGCACAGCACATGTAGTTGTGTGTGTTGTGCCTTTCCTTGTCCCCATCCCCATTCTCATCCTCACCTCACCCTCACTCCATTCTCATCTCATCTCACCTCACCCTCACCCCACCCTTGACTGATGACTTGCTGCATCATGACCATGGCTGCCACCACCACCATGCAATAGATGATGATAACATGATCTGTCACCATGTTATTGTTATGCAAAGCATCCAAGGAGGTCTGCTTACTGATCAACGACCTCTGGCGATACTCACAAAGAGACCAATGTCAGAGATGTTGACTTTCAAGAGACAACTGAGATGACTAGAGTTCGAGAGTGAACTCGACAGAGGATGACTTCTAAGAAGTCCAAGGGAGTTTGAGACTGAATGCAACACTTGTATTGCATAGGTCAAGAATGAGAATACAAAAGAGTATCACAGGATATATGTACTAGAGACAAAGAGTTCAGGGGAGGCAAATGGAACAGAGAAGAATGTCTAAGAACGATGAGTAAACAAGATGACCAAAGATAAGAAAGATACGATGAATATCGGGGAATGTCAGAGAATAAGAAGTCAGCAAGATGACAAGAGACAAGAGAGATGACAAAGAAGATAAGCCTCATGTAGGGGGTCAGATAGATCAAGGAAACATAGGGGCAAAGGAAGTTAATAAGAAACGAAATGGAAATCATACAAAAGGAGAGGATCTAGATGACCTTGAGGTGTGACAAGTCCCAGGGGAATCCCAGATAAGTCCCAGGAAAAGTAGACACAGAAGGTAAGACGAGATATCCAGATAAGGATAATAGGATGGTGATGTCAGGGAAGAATAGAGAACAGTAAGAGGAGTAAAGGATGACAAGGAGGACGGAGGACGATAAGGAAGATGAAGGATGATGAGGAGGACCAAGGATGAGGACGAGGATGAGAACAAGGGCAGAGGACAAGGACAAGGACAGAGGATGAGGACAAGGGCAGAGGACAAGGACAAGAACAAGAACAAGAACAAGGACAGAGGATGAGGACAAGGACAGAGGATGAGGGATGAGGACAGTGGGTTAACCCCCTTGCTAGGGCTGAGGAATGACAGAGAGGGATGATATTATCGAGGAAGAGATAGGGTGGGCATCATCTATAGCCATAAATTGTAACAGTTATCACTGCAACCATCACCATCACCATGGGGCCATTC
Source organism: Xerocomus subilludens (assembly GCA_038092535.1). Classification (NCBI taxonomy): domain Eukaryota; kingdom Fungi; phylum Basidiomycota; class Agaricomycetes; order Boletales; family Boletaceae; genus Xerocomus; species Xerocomus subilludens. The sequence continues at coordinate 7,074 of JBBPQO010000468.1, read as the reverse complement.
CAATCACATGAACACAAAAACAAACATTCAGACATGTCATTGTGACCCCACCACCACTGCACTGTACCCATGGGGTAAACCTGCTGTGGGTTCCATATCCATTCCCATGGATACATACTCCTTGCAGGTATGGATGTGGGTACACCTCCAGACACTTGGGGGTATATCCATGCCATTCTCTACTTGTGGCTCATCATCATTGCTTGGAGACTCCCTACAAGCTCACTTTTTCAGAATGGTCACCTTAGCATCTGAGTTATCATTGGCAGCCATGACTAGTCAGATCTACTGAAGAACTCAATGGTGGGGTTGAAGCATGTGAGCTGAGGTATGCTGCATAGTCCATCTCTTCATCAGAATGGCCAGTCTCTGGCCTAGGACATTGAATATGTTAGCAGTTACAGTGATCGTATTGAATACACTTACTGCCCAGTGGTAACACATTATGCCTTGCTCAGCTCCATTGTCTCATCATTGCTGATGTCCTTGGCTGCAGCAGATTCTTGCCTGTGTTTTACATTCAATGCCTCCAAGATCTCCAAGACCTCATGCTTTGCACTTGGGACCATCAGGAAGGGCAAGTCTCCTTTTCACATGCCATGTATTTTACCTGTGATGGATGGAATGCTGCCCTTCCATACCAGAAGTTGGGATGCTAAAATCATCTAAGGGCAAACCAAAGGACTTCCAATAGATCTGGAGGAAAATTAGAACAAATGTGTTAGCTTTCAACACCAATACAGATTTAAAAAGTTTATGCTGTGTATCAGAGGCAAGTTGCACATTATTAGAGTCTTTGTTTCGAATGAACATAGTGCAGTTTACTTCTTGAGCTGCTTTAGCAACTTGCTCACATCTGAAGGATTGTTCTGTGTGATATTTCACTTTCTTGGCAGTATCCTTATTGGTCATTTCATTCTGTTCTCTTTCATCTGTAGGTCAAGCAAGTTAGTATTTGAATGTGTGCAAAGACAAGAATTACCTAGCAATTCCTGGACTTTCTTGCTATGGCAAGAAACTTGTCCAGAATGAGTAGGATCATTCATACAAACAAATGACAGATCATCAACAACTCAAGACATTAAATAAATTTGGAGAGACAAGAGTGGAATACCACAGTTGCAGAGCAATGGAGGGCAAGGTTGAAGTGGATGGGTTTATATAGAGGTTGGTGGTGACAGATGGCAGAGTCATTGCATGACAGCTTGCATAATTCAGTATAACCAATTGGGTCCTGCCCATGCAGTCACATGAGGGATTGGTGTGCTTGTGCTGTAGGTATTGAGAGCAAGGGCAGTCCATGGAAGATAAATAAAAGGTACTTACCTGACCATTAGACTAGAACACCATAAACAATGGCCATAATCAATTGGCAGCATAGCCAATGGACAGCAAATGGAACCAGAGTGTAGGTTCAGTATTGATTGGAATGTCACAGCAGAGAAAAGGTTGCACTGGTAGAACTGATTTTATATGTGTTAGTTGCTGATTGGAATGCTACAGCAAAGAAGACAAACCTGAATACATTGGATGGATGATCTAAAATGGATGGATTTCTCACACCCACTGGTAGGACCAATAAGTTGTCTCTAGTTGTGGTTCATTTTTCTTGATGCCTGCTACAAAAAATGCTTGCAGTTATTGTGGACTTACTTTTCTTACTGCCAGTGGTGTACAACAGCATATCACACATTCACATACATGCCATGTGTCACATCCATGATTTTCGCTAAGTCCAACTCCGTGCCTCTGGTCTATGTTCCTACTATCTCTGGAGCGTTCTTGCTTACGAGACCATTCTGAGTCACCAGACTCACACATGTTTATTCATCATTTGACTACCTTTGATATCTTGTTTGACCGTTTGTAATATTCTGACAGGTGCTGACACCAAGGGGCTATCATCACCACTGTGTCTCACCTCCAACATGTAGGGATACCGGACATGATCCGGAGTTACCAATGCTGTCACTCTCATGACAGGTGGGTCCTCCGGACCTCCACCGGAATTGCCAATACTGTCACTCTCATGACAGGTGGGTCCTCCGGACCTCTGCTGGAATTGCCAATACTGTCACTTAGTCTTGTATATAAACTCTGTACACCACTCCTGTACCCTCAGTTCAAATATCGATTTAAGTTCTGATTTTCCCCCCTTCGCCCGTTTGGTCCTCCTCTTGCCATCCTCTCCCTCAGCTCTTTAACCTTGACTTGCCTTGCTCAAATCTTTGACCCTCTGACCTCTGACCTCTGACCATCTGACCTCTGACCTCTGTCACTCCACCTTATGCCTGTCCCTTTGAAATACTGGGGACTTGCCTTTGACAAGGGTGCACCACATAAGGTGAAGCCAATGTCCCTTCTGTCTGGACACTAACTCCAGAGTTCCAGAGTTTTGTCGAGGAGATCAGGATCGACTTTTAACACCATGCCTGTTGGGAAGCCCAATGATCACAGCCAACCCCTTATAAAGAGGCTGCCACTTTATTTCATGGAGCTCAGGATGCTCCTCCCAACAACTTTGCTGTAAATGGCATTGAGGGAATGGATGAGCATGGTTCTGGCAGCAACAACTTGGGGCCCATGAATGAGGAATTGTGAGATGAAGACTTACCCAAAAACAAGGACAATGGCCACCCCAAACATAAGAGGATAACTCAATATGCTCTGGTTTTTGATGAAAAATGTGCTGCTGATATTCTTGAAATTGCCAAGACAAGCTTTGATACTATGAAGGCAAATTAGGATGCCACTGGACAAGAGGACTTGCACCATTTTCCAATAAGAAGGAATGGAAGTTTGTGGATTGGCTCATCAATAACATGAGCAAATGGACAACAGATGAATTCTTGAAGCTTGGTATCATAAGTACAATATACAATGAGATAACAGTGGAGGTTACCTATCAGTGATACAGACATGGACATGGACATGGGCCAGCTACCAGAACAAGAAGGGATTTCTAAAACTTGTTGATCAACTGCCCACCCAACCTGAATGGAGCTGTAAGCTCATTCAGGCATATGAGGAGCATAAGGGACCTTATGACAAAGATGGCAATGGCAAAGAGCTGGAGCTATGGATGCAAAATCCTCTGACTTGCATTCAAGAGCTCATTGGCAATCCAGCATTTCATGGAGAGATTGCATACACACCAGAGAAAGTATACATGGATGTCAGCTGAAACACTGATCACTATGACAATATGTGGACTGGAGGGTGAGGGTGGGAAATGCAGGTAAGTTTCAGGTAGGAAAAAAAAAGGTTACATGATGCTTGAAAGTGTTGATTACCAGAAGGCGCAACCATAACCACAGTATTCTGGCATTCAACAAAACTCAGTTGTCCCATCTCAAGGGAGACAAGAATGCCTGGTCAGTATACCTGAGTATTGGTAACATTTCAAAACATGTCTGCCATCAGCCATCTTGCCATGCCTTGATGCTAATAGAATATCTACCAGCTTCAAAGTTCAAGCTTTTCAATGATAACTCAATTTCAGGGCAGTGACTCTTCCATTATTGTATGAAGATGTTGCTGGAACCATTGGTGGCTGCAGGCAAAAATGGTGTCAAAATGGTTTGCACCAATGGGATAGTTTATTGAGTCTTCCTGATTGTGGCCACCTACATCAAAGATTATCCTAAACAGTGTCTTGTTGCTTGTTGTTCTCAGAATCAATGCCCCAAGTGCCTGGTGTGTGTGGATGAGAGACAAGTTAACCAGCATTTTCCACATTGCAACCAAACAGAAACTATTCACATGCTCCGCATACAAGCCTCAGGTCACTACCCCCCCAAGTTAATCACTCACAGGCTTCATCCTGTCTTTTTGCCCTTCTGGGTGGATCTTTTCCACTCTCTTTATGGCCATTACCTCCAATATCCTGCATCAACTCCATCAAGGTGTTTTGAAGGATCACCTCAAAAAATGGTGCTATTTGCTGGCCAGAAAGAAGAAGTTAAACAAGCACTTTCAGGTGATGCCAGTCCATTCTGGCAGTGTCAACATTATACCATCCAGATGACATAATGGCTCCAATGTCAAGAGGCCTTCATTTGTTTCAAGATGTTCCTTGCATGGTGGAGTGCTGATGCACCCACTTAATGAAGGCCAGGCACTAATTCCACCTCAGCCCATTCACTAACCATGGTTTTAGATCTCACATTGACCTCATTTACCCCAGAAACTACTTTTCTATTTCAAACAGCACCATGGGGCAGTTGAATTTCTTAAAGTCCTCAAATCATTCCTTGGTACTTTACCCCTACATCATCACTGATTGCTTCAATCCAACAAACAAAATCAGATTGAGTATTTCACAATGCTGACAATAGATCTGCCTCCCTGTGGACAAATACCAAGCAACAACCATGCAAGAGTTCATGCCTATCCCCTCCATATGAATGGTCCTCACAAACCAGCCACACTGGCCAAGTTCAACACAGTCCTTGTTTGGGAGGATGTGAATGTAGAACATGGTGGCAGCTTTCACAGTACATGTACTCACTGCATTTACAATGAACACTGAAGACTATGTACCAGGTCTGTGAGTGGCCCAGGTTCAGGTCATATTCAGATTACCACCTCACCTAGGCAATTATCCAACACCACTGGCCTATATCCACTGGTTCAAGCCACTTGGCCAAATGGACCACACAGTTGGAATGTCCCATATCAGCTGCTTGACTTGACATCATCACCTGCACATGGTGATTGTTCCTATGGATCAGCTGATTCAGGTCTGTCATCTAGTACCCAAGTTTCCAAGTAGTGCCATCCATCCTCATTGGATTCAGAGTCATACACTGGTGGAGGCCAGTATGTTCTATCTAAACTATAATACATTGAACTTCAACTGTTTGAGCTCTACAGGAAACACTCTGACATGTAAGAGAGTGCTGCTGGAAACACATCAAAATCAAGGAGCACAAGGTTGACCTGGACTGTTCAAGACAGTTTGAAAGCTGAGTGTTCATGTTACTTTCATGAACACATTAATTGTGAGTTTGTGATAGACTGCTGAGCACAACAAATGTGAGGGAGTGTGCAAAAGGTGTAGACATTCTGGAAACCATTCGAGAGAGTTTGAAAGGTGAGTATCTATGTCACTTCTGTGGATGCATTGACCACACATTTGTAATAGACTGTTGAGCACAACAACCTTCAAGTTGCACATTAATGGAGGTCAAAGAGATGATTTGAAAGGATTTCATTCAGCCATCTTATCAGTCCATGGTATGCAAATGTTGTACAAACATACAAGTAGAATGAATAATGTTCACCTTTGAAGTCAAGAAGACAATTTTGTTCTGCCAGTCCTACCAGCCCTGCAGTAGAAGCCATGCCCTTTGATATAATATACATAGTACTACTGGCAGAAGCTGCTTGCTACAACACTATGTACCAAGCAAGTGTCCACCTGATGGCTAGGTAGTACTACATTAGCTACTGACACTACTTATGTGAGTTGCTTACTACTGCATGAAAACAGGGTTTCCTAATGGACTTGAGTAGACTGAAAATGTCCAATCTATTGGCTTAACATGTGGTGATATAATTATAGACCAAGCAAGCAACCAATGCCTTGTGGTCTAATGGTTAATGTGCTAGTTATCATTTTTGGTAGTCATGAGTTTGACTCCTGGTAATAGCACTTTATTCACTTGTGGCCAGTGACTTCATTTGTAGTGCTTTTAGTGCTTCAGTGCTTTTCTGGCATTGGCAAGGTAATAAAAGCACAAAAAGCACAGAAAAGCAACATGTGGATTTACTGATGGCTCATGAGGATATCATACACTTTACCTCCTCCCACCTTATGCTATAATCTGGGCACTGCCAGGGAAGTGTTCCTGGTGCATGTGATGCGAAATGAAAAAATTCCGTTTCACATTTCGCTGCCTAAAATCTGTGGGTGTGTTTTGGATTTCAGATGTGACATGTCTATAGATATACATCCCGACTTTTCTCGTCTGAGTCGGTTCGATATCATACGATCATTTGCTTACTGGTTTGCATTGATCATGGTGGCTGGTAGCAACACTGGTATATGTGAAAACTGTCAGAGTGCTGAGTGCTCGAGCGCCGGGGTGATGTGATCAACTACTCTGTGAAGCGCTTCTAGATTTATGGCTAGTACGCCAGGGCCTCAGGTGATCGACCCACATATAAACCATGCATAGCTGTTGTTTTAGTGTTTGACTGCACCGAATCGGGTGGCCTAAAAGGTGTTAGTGCCCTTCAATCAGGAAACCATCGCCTTGCTCACCTCCAGTGAGTTTTCACCTCTTAATTCTCCCATGTCATATGACAGTCCTCCTGCCACTACTGAAGGATACATGGTGACCAGACACTATACTATATGAAACTTTCGTGTGTATCAGGCTGTGATTGCACTGCCTGTGGTATGAGGAGCTTCAGGAGAGTATTAAAGATCAATCAATCTGCTCTCTACAGACTCAAAACCAGTTCAAGTTAGTGAGATTTGACCTTCTAATTCTTGAACACGATCATTATCACTTCGTCCAGATTTTGGTCCATCTGGACAAGATTCAGGCTCTGGTGGGTATTGCATACTTCTGTCCAGACTTTTGTGTCAACTTCTTACAGCAGCCAATATAGAACAATGCTCTTTCTTCCACTCCCAAGTTATGTTAAAATCAAGAACGAGACAGGCTCTACCATTGAGATCTATGTCACGCGTTATGGCAGGAACAAAAGAATTAATCTTGCTAGTCCCTGGAAAACCATATGAAATGGAAATACATATTCGAGGCTGAGGTTCGGGACACAGATGGCATGGGTGTTAAAAGTTGATCCTGATCTCCTTGACGAAACTCCAGAACTCCGGAGTCAGTGTCCGAACAGAAGGGACGTTGGCTTCACCTTATGTGGTGCACCCTTGTCGAAGGCAAGTCCCCAGTATTTCAGAGGGATGGGCGTAAGGCGGAGTGACAGAGGTCAGAGGTCAGATGGTCAGAGGTCAGAGGTCGGAGGGTCAAAGATTCGAGCAAGGCAGGTCGAGGTTAAAGAGCTAAGGGAGAGGATGGCAAGAGGAGGACCAGACGGACGAAG
>JBBPQO010000467.1:0-10579 GCA_038092535.1 Xerocomus subilludens | reverse complement strand
CTTGTAGAATGTGGGGCTATTACCTGCACTCTGGTGATGACAATGATGAAAGTTGCCATCCGTATCAAGGTGGAAATCACCACCTTCAAAAAGAGGAATACCAAATTTGGTTCCTCCAAAACAGGCAGGACAATGTTGCACAAGGATCAGGGCAGGATTGGCAGGGGGTGATCGGGAATCTGAGATGGTGGAATCAACATTGGCGGATGTCTGAAGGGATGCTTTGACTTGCTCATGAGATTGTTGTACCACAGCATCTATTTGTCACCTGACTTTGACAAGAAGGACATCATACCATTGCACCGCATGCCCCAAATTGCACCAGAATGGATTAAGAATAGGTTGACCCTGTGTGAAGAGATGTTGCAAATGAAATTGAAATTGGCACCAAGCACCTACTGATTTGTTGAGAATATGAAATCCACAGCAAGTATAATGCATATGAATTGCTGAAGCAAGTGCATTTATGGTGTCACACAAATGCTCAAACACAGCATGGTAGAATGCAAGAAGTTCTGTGGAGACAGCCATATGAGGTTGACTTGGAGATGTGGGGAAAAGGCCAAAGGAAAGAAGAACTTGGGCAAGATGGGCACACTGACAACTGAAAACTTCAAGATACATGAAATCTATGGTAAAATAAGACCAAAAGAGAACATCACAAAATGAGGATAACTCACAATTATGCAAAAGACAAAGAATATGAGTTTGCCTACATTGACACACAGGCTGTTGACAGCAGGACAGGTTGCTGGGCAGGGCTTCAATTGGTTTTCCAAGAGTGTGAGCTGAATATTGCAAATACAGTTGACTAACTTGGGTATGATCATTTTCCAGTTGTAGTACAGTCGTTGTGCAGCTGCATCAGGCTGTGTGTGTCGACCTGTCAGGGTAGGACTGCTTGGGCAGGATGGAGGTAGGTGACTGTCCTCCAAGTCAATAGCCATATTGTAGTCGCCATCATTGCCATTGTTGCCAATAAAATACAAAAAATCTGTTTCTTCAGCAAAGTCAGATGCTTGAGGCTGATTCAGTGCAGTGCAAAGTAGGGAGGGTGTTGGCTGTTGTGCCTTGCCTAGGAGTTGAGCCAATCACATGAGATATCCTTGATGTTGGGCTGCTTGCCTGGGTATTTCAACAACATCTTGTGTGAAATGCTGATTACAAGGTCATTTGGGACTTTGAAAGTGGACACCAAGTCTGTTCGTGGATGGCTGTGCCCATCAAGTACTGTGACAGGGTGGCATTCAAGTGTCAACAATGGACTGAAAACACTGGGAGGATGAGAGTAAGCACAAGCGGTAAGAGGTAAAAAAAAAGGTTGGTCATCATGTTCTTGCATGGCAGAAAGCACGGAGGGTGGGTTATTGGAGTTTGGAAGGTATTGAGGAGGAGGTGTACGAGGCACTGGGGAGGCACCAGAGAGGCACAAATGAGGTGAGCACAGAAATCTATTTTTAGAATGTGGGAGGTCCAGACCTTACAGGCCCAAAAGTGGTGACATGATAAACCATCCTCTTAGGTCACTATTGGCACCAAGGAAGTGCTGCCTGAGGTGACCAGTCATAGGTTCACCTGATTTTTCTGCATGGTAGTCATTGTTTGAGTTCCTCAGCACTAGACACTATGTTGTCAGATGGCTTATAATTGTATTATTCTGAAACATTTTCATGAAACAGCTATGTGTAATATTCTGTCATTGAGTACAAGTCCTAGTTTTGCTGCTCTCTGAGCACATCCTGATACATATTGCTTGACTGTCCAAAATTTATGCTTCCATGGGATGGCTCCCCTCCTGATTGATATCAACCATGCATGCCACTGGGACAGATGTGAACAAGGCTTATATATATTCAATTATATATTGAATCCATCATTTGTGATGGATATGACAGTGAAATAAACTACTGGCCAACTCATGTGGCAGCCTAGTCAATATGGTATGGTGCCTCTTGAAAGATGCAGTGACTGGTAAATTCTCAAAGACCTGAGGGGAGTAGTTGAGGACTGCCTCACAGCCAAATACTTCCCTTGAAGGTGCACACCACTGTCAGCCTGAGGAGTGTATTCCAGATGATTACTTGCTTGTTCCACTACAATAGAAGGTCTGCCACAAATTTCTCATTCTCCACATCCTTCGTATCTTTGAACCAGCTCACGATGTTATTGTAGAATACTGAGTGGTTGAATATTTCATTGATAATCCTCCAAGAGCCACAGCTCAGGAGGGAGAAACATAGCTACTTACCATTGATTAACATGGTTTTGGGATGACACCTGCACTCACCTGCACTGCCACATATGTGATGGCCTGAGGTCCTACTCTTTTCATGCATGGCAGGTGGGCCACATTGCTGCTTGTTCATCGTTCTTCCCAGTACCTCTTTGATCAGCTACCACTCTGTTCATCCACTAAGCTTGGAAACATAAAAATTTGCTTGAATGCCTGAAATTGAATCATGTTATTTGTTAGCTCATTGACCACAGCATATTTGCAAATCTTCACAAGCAGCTCTCCCTTGAATAGACCATCCACAGGGTATTCAGCTTGTATTTACCATCCTTGTACATGAACCAGGGCCATGAGCTGACTATTATAAGAAACTTTGGATTCCAATCACAAATAAGGTTTTGCTGCCTTTGGATGGGATATTAGGTTGTGCATGAGAAACAAATTTGGGAGGAATATGCTGAGGATCATTCCAGTTATATTCAGTGGGACATATTAACCTGGCCATAGCTTCATTATACAGGCCACACCCTGCCTTGTCTTTGGATGTCAGTCAGGGGTTGGGTGGGTTGGATAGGCTGATCCATGTCACCACTGAGGCCTTCAGATTGGCAGCATCATCACTGTGAGCCACATTACCTCCTTCAGTTAGCTGGAACATAGAGTTTCGTGCACAACATCAATCAGCAATAACATCCACTTACACACAGAACAACCTTACCTGCTTGATAGCGCTGTCCAGACCCTGTGAATCATTTGTGTCCAGAATCCTTTGGCAGAGTTCTGGGATCCACCTTATTAATTCTTCATAGCTTTTGTACCTACAGTCCTCCCTGTATATAATATGAAGTCAGATCTAGAGGAAGGTTCCAGTCAAAAATATCACTGATCCTGCAGTATGGTTGCCTTGAGTCCCACTGGTGGTGGTGCGTCAATCTGCCTTGTTGATCAAGTCAGGGATATTGTTGTACAAGGTGACCAGCCTCCTGATGGCTCTCCCTCAAATATGCCAGGGGCTATGATGAACAGTGAAACCTCAAACATGTAACTAGGTTTAAAATATCTTCTTACCTGATGATTGCTGCCCAAGTGCTGCATTCGAGTCAGATAGTTGATTCACTTGCTGTTGCAATATTGTGATTTGTGCTTGCAAACCTCCCATGGCAGGAAGGTCTACTGGAGAGTATGGAGTGCCAGCAAGAGGTGCCTGGGTCCCCCCAGTGACAGGGCAAGGCTGGGTACTGAGGGGGGAGTTATTCACCCTGAGAAGGGAGATGCAAAAAGGGTGCATGCAAAAGGCTGGCCTTTATCTCTGCAATAAAAGTTAGATACTTGCAGAGGTGTGCAATGGGGACCTACCACAGGATTAAATCTGCCGTGTGAATTCCTAGTGCATACAAAAGTGTCAATCATCAGGACCATAGAGTGAATATACAATGAGAGGTCTGGCCATACCCACCTTTGCCACACAAAGGTCTGTCCATAGGTCCAACCTGTCAGGCTCAATGGCAAGTTTGTAATCAATTTAGTTGACTGTATTCTACAAAATTTTCCATTTGGTATGTAAAGTATCTGTCAATGACCATTAGTGACAGCAGCTATGGGATAAGTAACTGTACTATAAAAAAACCACTTTGTCAGGCAAAGAAGATTCAGATGTGGAGAATAATTTCCCCACATTTCATGGCCCTGGCTGGTCTCACAATGCCAGTAGGTTTACATACTGCCAAAATAAATATAAGTCTTGAGTTGCCCATTTGGCCAGACTAACTTCCTGTTCATGTATTTCCATCTTCATTTGGAACTTGAGCACAAAATCTTGTTGTTGCTCAAGGATGAACCCAATGTCCTTGCTATGCCATGGTAGCAAGGTGATGCACACTTGGTGAGTAAAGTATGTGCAGCACAGGGGGAAGTTCACTCAGCTTGGTATTGAAGGCTCCTTCCTTATATCAAGCATAAAGTCTGGTTGTGGAATCAGTTGGTAGCAGGGAGATATCTGGCATTTGTTAAGGTCACATGCCCTGGACAGTTTATTGTGGATGATTTCTCAATTGGCAGATCAGTTAATGTGCACACAGCAGCCAAAATCATGGAGCACTGCCCTTTTCTCACCACTCTGATGATTGCATTCCCATATTGTCATCTGCCATTTGCATCCAAGAACCCCCTGCTTAATCTGATGTTGAACATACTTGGCCTCAAAACACTGTACAGTACATTGAGTTAGCCTCGGACTATGTCAATCATGTGGTATACCTGCCTGATATCACTGTCTTTCACCCCCTTACCCACCTCCATCTGATGGCTGGGGTGGCACATGAAAGTATCCTGCTGGGGTTTATGTATTTGGAAGACTTGAGTCACCTCTCCTTGAACTGGTGTTCTATGATCACCAGCACAGCCAGCCTCGAATTGTTTCTGGGCAGAGAGACCACTATGTTAGTGGTGGTGTGGGTTTAGCCACAAGAGCTACCTTCAATGGTTGAAGTCAACCTTTTCTGCCACACACTTTTTGATTGCCACTTGTTGCTGCTAGACTCACATCTCCTACCTGAATACATGGGAGATGGAGGGTTCTGGGTTTATGGAGAGAGAATTGTCAAATGGTGAATGGCAAAGCAAAGTAAGCACAGTCACCTTGAATATGTATTTTGCTGACACTTTGTTGCAGCCAATCCATTTGCATTTTCAGTGTGCCTGCAATATCCTTCATTGTACAGGTTGTTCAGAGATAATTAGCCCTGGGCAGAGATTTCAGAGCAGACTGAACGTCTGTCCAAGGCTGGAACACACCATAGTATTGTAAAGAATGGCATAGGCAGCAACAGTAGGGTGACTGTGTAGGGAATGTGAGTGAGTTTATAAGTTGTTCACAAGAAATATCCACAAGGAAGATGCATCTCTTGACTGTACAAAGTGCACACAGGTGAGATTAGTACACAGGTCAAATGACAAGAGCAACATGCATGACTCACTGAAGAAAGGCTCATTGAGTGTGTAACCCACAAAGAGAGAGAACAAAACCAGATGCCAGGAATGATGGGATAAAAGAAGAATGTTCTGTGGAGTCTTCAACCCCACTGATGCAGTAAGGTGGTGATGGGGTGACTCAATGAACACAAAGTCCAAGAACAGTCTCAGTATGACACTTCAAAGTCAAGCCTGATTTCCTGACACAACTCCAGAACTCCGGAGTTAGTGTTCAAATGGAGGGGACATTGGCTTCACCTTATGTAGTGCACCCTTGTCAAAGGCAAGTCCCCAATATTTCAGAGGGATGGACATAGGACAGAGGGTCAGAGGTTGGAGGTTGGAGGATCAAAGGTCAGAGGTTGGAGGGTCAGAGGTCAGAGGGCAGAGGGTCAGAGGTTTGAGGAAGGGGTGGGTGAAGATAATGAGCTAAGAGAGAGGACAACAAGAGGAGGACCAAGAGGGCAAGAAGGGAAATCAGAACTAGAATTGATATTCGAACTGAGGGTACAGGAGCAGAGTACAGAGTTTATATATAGAACAAAGTGATAGTATTGGCAATTCTGGCAGAGGTCCAGAGGACCCACCTGTCACACAAATGACAGCATTGGCAATTCTGGATCATGTTCAGTAGCCCCTACATGTTGGAGGTGAGACACAGCAGTAATAGTAGCCCCTTGGTGTCAGCACCTGTCAGAGTAATACAAATGGTCAAACGAAATATCAAAGATAGTCAAATGATGAATAAACACATGTAAGTCCAGTGACTCAAAATGGTTTCATAAGCAAGAACACTCTGGAGATTGTGAGAACAAAAGACTGGAAGTACAGAGTTGGACTTAGTGAAAATCATGGATATGACAGACACAAAGTCTGATTACTGAGAAGGTTGAGTGGCACAAAGCCAATTCAGATCAGTAGTGCCCAAATGAATCACTGTTAAGTGATGGGATTGATTGCTTTGATGGCTGGGTAGGTTTGCATGTGTTGAAGCAGGGCATGGGGGCCATGGTGGCTGATGATGATGTCTGGTGGGGGAGGTGCACATGTTGGGCAAAGAACAAAATAGATGAGATGAATGAAGTAAAGAAATTTACCACAAATATGATAACATAAGATTGCATAATTGACTCATGGACAAAAGACAATTATACCACAAGAATGATGACATAATATTACATAATTGGCTTGTGGACACAAGACAAGTCCACTGACAACTGACAACTAACTCTACTTCTCTCATCCTTTCTCCTCATTTCTCCTTGCCCAGCTGTCAATGCCATTGTCTTCATTGCTCAACAGCAATTTATTCCCACTCTGGCACTACTGATCCAAGTTGGCTTTGTGCCACTCAACCTTCTCAGTGATCAGACTTTGTGTTGCACTGAGACTTTTCTTGGATTTTGTGTCCATCAAGTCACCCTATCACCACTTGCTGTGTCAGTGGGGTTAAAGGCTCCTGGAACATCCTCCTCCTCACTTTTCTCCCTGGTTCTCTTACCCAAGCCAATCATGGCTCTGTCACACCCACTTCTTCAGTATCAACCCTCTCTTCCATGTGGTGCATGCATATGATCTCTTTCTGTCACTGATTCACTTCCAATCTAGAAGCCCTTTAGATTAAAATGGCCTTGGCTGTCACTTGTTTCAAGTGTCAAATGTGCACAAATAATTGTGAGTCTGACTCCTCTGATCTGTGGATGATGCTGACATTGAGCTGTAGCTATGTTCACCTTCTTGGACATGAAGGCCATTGCTTGTCAAAGCAATGGCATGATGGTATATACATCGCCCAACATGTCTTTCATTCCTGAACCCCACAACAAGGTGGAAGAGCTCTGTTCCTGTGCCAATGGATGTTTTGGCATGGCCAACTGCTTTTAGGGGCCACAACTCTATAACAAAGGATTTGAATATGCCACCTGTATTCCTCATCACAAGCATCATCAATTGCCTGATCCACTTGGTTGGCCTTGGTACACTCCCACCTTTGATGATTGTGAGATCCTATCCAATGTTGCTTTTGCTGTTGGAAGACTGAGGCATGAAGTAGGTGTTGGGATTGCTGGTTTGCTCCAGACTGCAATGACACAATATACTGTGTGGAAGAAGACCTGTGGAGACCAGAAAGATGGGGTCTCATGATGGCTTCAGTCTCTCAAGCACCTAATCATTGTTTTAGTCCAACATCCACTTACCTACCATGACATTATTGCCTTCATGGCAGAAGCTCAATGCCTATTCCTCAACATCTTTGGATACTTGGACTTCATGGAGGTTGCCATGCCTTGCCTGAATTTTCCTAATGGCAGCAGTTATTGTGTCCATGCTGACTGGATGTGGTGCTTTACCTCTTACACCATGGTCTGCAATCAATTCTTTCTTGCCAGTATTCCTGTGTGGCTGTGCTGTATGAGCTGGACCATCACTAAGGACACCATCATTGAGAATCCTGTCAAGTTTACTTTCCCTGATGACATCATATGTGCAATGTATTCCAAGCATGGCAAGCCTGTCAAACCATTTGATCTACTCCATTGTGGCAAAGGCAGTGTTATCAGACACCTGAATTCCTGTTGTCACTATGCTGGCATTGGCAACAACACTTCCACTCTTGCAATACAAACAAGGATAGACATGAGTTCATACATTGGCAGAGTGCCCACCCACACACAGACCAGAAAAGCTGCACAGAAAAAGCCTGCACATCCCAAGCAGCCCAGCAAAGTGCATATACCAAGTCATGCATCCTTAGGTTTCAGAGTTTATGCTAGTCATATTGTCAAGGTGGAGGATCTGGGAGCTGAGACAAATGGCAAGAGTTGAGAGTCCCTGTGATTCCCCTGCCTTTTCCAATATGGAAGAATGCCATGAAGCACATGATCAAAGACCTGAGCTGGGTGAAGAATGGTTTGGTCAACACTGGCTATCAAGTTCTGGAGCCTGCCCTTCTTATCATGGGATGTACTCTGGAACATCGTCTATTATTCATGACAAATTGGTTGGCAGTGCACCCACTTTGGATTAGTTGCCTGGACCATAATCCCTTGCCACATTTCCCTTTGCCTCAGCTATGGAGGGAAATGCTCCACAGCATGCCTGGAAAGGAGGTGCTTGAAGCACAGGCATCATCTCAAGGTGATGCCAAGTATCCAATAAAAGCTCACAAGTTGGCCATGCTGGAGATTTTTGGGGAAGATTTTGCAGTGCTCATGCAAGGCTCAAACTGGGCACCCAAGAAAAAGGTTGAGTGGCATGGTAGGCTAATATGTATATCTTCCTTGCCTCCCTGCCTCCTTGTCTCCTCAAAGCCATCTTGTGGGAGGTGTATGAGATTGGCTTTCAATATGAGCTGTGTGCTCTTGATCAGGCCTTGGTGCCTGTCCTCTGGAAGAACTATTGCCTGGAATATCTGGAGTTGCTCTACAAAGTTTTCCCAGGAATGGGCAGGCTCATAATGTGAACAGAGCCTTTGCCAAGGAAGGAAACTTGGGATTTACAGATGCCTTTGCTGACAATGTCAGAGTTCTTCACAGTCTATGCATGCTCCTTGCAGCTTGGCCTGATGCCTCCCCTGCATTCTATGCATTTGTTACTGATTTTGGCCAGCTACGACAGGCAGACATGGAGGTCTTGATGTCTTGTGTTTTTTTGTTTTACATACAGACTTTCTATGATCATTTTGGTAGACCCCCTCTCCTTCCTCATGGTTTCCCATTTGAGTATCACGATTGACTATGACGCTTCCACCTCTCTCCCTCCTCAAATAAAATCGGGTCAATCTGGCGGCCCACTCATTTACACCCACATTTATATTTCTGTTGTACTACATTTGATGGCACATTTTTCTCTACATCTGATCTTCTAACAGCTGCAATTTGCACGACGATGAACCATACTGACCAAATAATATGCATGTGGAGTGCACAGCAACTTCAGGTACATAAAAAGGCTGATGCTGCAGCCCAGAGCTGATAAATTGCCCTAACACACAAAACACACATTCCCCTCACCCTGGATACAACTGATCTCGCTCATTGCACCTACTTCATTCCATTTTGTTCTCACTTCAGACCTTTAACTCATGAGTATGTTCCAGTGTGGGAATAACTGTCTGGGGACTTTCATCTCTCAGAGAGGACTCAATCAGCATCATTCTTCATGCAGCATACATCAATCTGACCATGCCCTATGTCTTGCAAGGTTGAGCACCACGTTGCAGCTCCCTGAAAAGTGTTCTAGATGCTTGAGCAAGGTGAGTCAATGAATATATCTGTCCACATTGATAACAAGGGGGCATCCTATAGCATAACTTAGACAGACCAGAACCTGTCACCCCACTGATGAGTGATGAAGTGGTTCCTGAGGTAAGCAAGCAATTGTGCCAGCAGCCATGTGAACTGCACACTGTTCATAGCATCCTGCCTGCCATATCTGCTGATCTCCTGAGTTGCAGTCCAACATCCCTCTGCCATCAACCCCACATGGCATACAAGCGCCACCAATTCACACCCACCTGGTGAAGTATCAAGATCATCTTCCTAAATCCTTGGTTTCAACACATGCCCCTCCTGCTCCTTCCTCTTTAGTGTGCCATGTCTTCCTATATATATTCAACTCATTCTGCACATCTTTTAACTGGTTTGGCATTGCCTGAGAATATCAACATTGACCCACTTATGATCCTGATTCCTTCCTTGCCTCTAAAGATCTTTCTAACACATACTCCACTTCCAAGCCGACTTTGCTGGTACCACATGTGGATTGCCATCCTCCCTGGCCCTGGTCATCCATGATGGTGTGGCAACTGATGTTGTGGATGCTGCTATGTGAAGCATACCAAGGTTCCAATCTTACTAATCCCAACTCAGGGCGATGCTCATGAGGAGACCAATGTCCTAAGTCTTGACGTTCAAAGAGGAGATACTGAGGACGAGGGCAAAGGTTCGAGATAACACTCAATGAAGAACAAGGGATCCAAGGGATACTTGGAGACTGAGGATGAAGGAATCGAGTTGGACTTGAAGACTAAAGTTGAGACTAGATAACACTTGTATTGCATAGATCGAGAATGCAGTACATATACAGGACAACACACTATTTATAGGAAAGCATAAAGTGCACAGACCAAGGAGAAGAACAAGATAGAACGTAATGGAAATCAATGGAAAGGCGAAGAATGTAGAAGAATGATGCTTAGTCAGAGACTATCAAGGTAAAATAAAGATGAATGACAAATGAGGATAAAACCAAAGTTGTCATAGAAAGTCCCACACCAGGAGTGATAAGAACACTGGAAAAGAAACAAGAGAATACGATGAAAAGGGGAGAAAATTGTAACAGATGCCCACTGGGAGTCCTCAAAAGTTGGCCACT
>JBBPQO010000466.1:0-10584 GCA_038092535.1 Xerocomus subilludens | reverse complement strand
CTTATCATTTGCTGACAGTTCTAAAAACCAGGTATCCTTGCGATCTCAATTGGATATCCACCTAGCATTGGGTGCCCCTGTCTCATCAAATTTCCAACTCAATCACCAGTTGTCAGATATCCACTCTTCATCAAATTTCCAGCTTGATCAACACCTGTTGGATACCCACACATTGCCAAATTTCCAATCTGATCAACCACCAGATTACTTGCATTTTGCTTTGCCTAAAATTTCCAGAGCATTTATCCATTCTTCACCCTGTGCAGATCTTTTTGAAAGGTTGTGTACCCCTGATCCTTTTCTGCTCTCCCCTTTATCTCCTCTAACATCCTGATCCCAGTCTATGTCTCCTTTTTCTGCTTCACCAGATTTATCCTATCTTTTGTGTTTGTCTCCTCAGCTAAAGGCTACTAGGAATGAACTAGAATCCACACCTGCCATGAGTGTTAAATCTGCAAAACACAGTGACTGCATATCCCACTGACCATTTCTACTATTGTTGGCCTGTTCTACGAAGCACATATTGACATAATGCTAATGCCACATACTGGCAGATTCTGCTACATTGTGCAGGCACATTGTGTGATGTCCACATACCTGGAATTTCATATGTTGCATTCAGAAAATGCATTGGCCCTTGCATCCTTTCATTTTTGAGGATATCCTCTACTGGTGGGGACCACTATGCAAAATCATCACTGACAATGCTTCCAGCTTTATTCAGGCAGTCAAGCTTTTGGCTTCGCATTATCATATCTGCCATATCCACATTTCTTCCTATAACTCTTAGACTAATGGCATTGTAGAACATTGTCACTATGATGTCTGGGAGGCCATCATCAAAAGTTCCCCTAGAGGGGAAGCACATTGGCAGCTCACTGCACATTCCATGTTTTGGGCTGAAAGAGTCACCATTATCAAATCCATTGGGTTATCACCTTACTTTATGGCTCATGGCATAGAACTGCTATACCCCTTTGACATATCAGAGGCAACATTTCTCCTACCACTTCCTGATGCTAATCAGCTTTCCTCTACTGCACTTAGAACTTGGTGCACCCAACAACTGCAAAAGTGCCAATTGGATTTAGACAAGATCTGCCTCAAAATACTTGCCACATGTTATGAATCTGTCAAACACTTTGAGAATTCCTTCAAGGATTGCATAATTGACTATGATTTCCACCCTGGTACTCTTGTACTAGTTTGCAACTCACACATCAAAAAAGAGCTCAACTGCAAAACAAAGCCAAGATATATGGGACCAATGGTTGTTCTTCATCAAACAACCAGCAGATCCTATTTATTGGCTGAGTTAGACAGATCCATTTCACAATTGCAATATGTGGCTTTTCACATTATTTCTTACCATCCACATTCATGCATTTTACTCTCCATTATAGATCTTACTGGCTTAGATGAAGAAGAGCTGGACAATCTGGCAGGAAGAGAAGATAACTTGCTTGAGGATGTTAAGTAACTATCTGGTCTCCCTGAACAGGATGAGTAATGCTCTTGCTGACACTACTATATCCAAATCTGCTTTACCTTGGTTTTATTCCAGGTTTCAACCAGTAATCAGTTTCACCCTGGGATTAGACCAGCAACTCTCTGTTTTACCCTGGCATTTGCCCAGAGACCATATCTCTCATCAAAAGCAGAAAACCATCAAATATTTAGAAATAAACAGCAAACTACAGAAAATATCACTATACCTGCTTGATAATGCCTTGTCCTCTCTTCAAATAATTCACAAATCTGAAAAACAAAAACAAGAAATGTCCTCTTGTCCACTTATCAGGTGCCCTACATCATTCATACTCATATTTGCTTTCTGTTGTGCAATGGGCACTATGCACTAACTTCACATTTCTGCATTTTGATTCACACATTTTAGAGTTCCAACACCAAGAAAAGAAGTAGAAAGAAAACAATCAAAAAAAAATCCTGATGTTATTTCTCTCATTTCTATTATCAACATCTTATCTTACTTATGTCCTCCATTTGTTTGTACCAGATGCCAGCAATCTGGTTGCATTTGCAGATTTTGTGGGTTCAGTTCAAACTTGCAGATGGGTATCAACACATGACATTAAGCACATCCTACTATGCTACTTGAGGTTGTTGACACCCCATATGAGCATCTCAACTTCCCACTCCAGCTGCAGGAGCTGTGCCTGGATGGCGTGCACTTTTGCCTGCAGCTTGCAGACTGGGTTCCAGCAAGTGCTGCCTGATGGCCCCATTTTTCCCTTCCCTTTGCCTGGCCTGGGCACCTCTTCTTCATCATTGGTGGACAAGAGTTCAAGGAGAAATGCAGTGTGTTTTCCCTTTGCCTTCTTGTGCTCTGAATCCATTAGCCACACCATCAAATTCATGCAAGTAGAGATGTACCTGGCTGCACCTAGATCACCACCTCCACCTTTGCTGCTGCTAGTCGCTTGGCATGTAACTTGTTGCAATGCTGCCAAGCAGCCTTGCACACACCACATGTACTGACTAGGGGCCTGACACACAGCAGCCGGTACTTTGCACATCACTTGCACAGATCTGTGTGCACAGTTTCCCACCTGGGTGATGTGGCCTTCTCCATCTTGTCACACTTTAACAGGTTTGTCAACCAGGTGTATGCAGTGAAAGCTGCAGGTACTCACCTTGTGTTTTGTGGGCATGCTTGCCATGCTTGTGCTCCCTGATGGGCAAACCACCACCATGGGCATCCTTGATGCCTTCTCTGCCACCTCTCCTTCACCCCCACTCACCTCATTGTCTGTCTCCAAACACCCCCACCAAAGCTGTAAACTGCTCCCAGCAGCCAGTATCACCACTGCATTTGCAGCTGCCATGTCTTGAATGGCAAACATGTCTGTCCATTGGTTCCACATCTTATGGGCAGCAATGGTCACCTCAAAGTGTTCTTCAGTGGCTTCAGGCCGCTTGCTGACCTTCCATGCATTGGTGATTGCCTGGAGCAAGGCTGCCTGAAAATTGTCAATACCTGGCCTGCATTCTGCAAGCTGTCACTTACCCATTTCACCTGCCACTGTGCCAACCACTCCCTCTGCTCATTCTCCAACTCCTCCTTGTCATCAGGGCAGCACTTCACCTCTGCCATTGCCACCTTAAATACCTCTTGTATGGCATGCACCACCTCCTTTTGGATTGTGGTGTGGGTAGTGGACATGGTGCCAATCAGGGTGTCAAAGTTGAGGTTTGACATGAGGGATGAAAGGAAGAAAGAAAAGTGAAGCAAAATCAAGCAAGACCCATGCTTTTAACCAAGCAAGATCCACTGATGTAAGGTGGACCTTGTTGATTTCTGCTGGCCTTATGCATTTCTATTGTCCACAGTCATATGACTGACTGGGAACAGTCAGCAGCAAAGACCCCCACAGATGTAGGAGCATATATTCCCCCATGCTCATATCCTTTTATCATTGACCAACCATGCATCTATCCTAACCATTCTTCCTATGTTTTCACCTCTTCCTCCCCCTTCTCAGTTGTTTGTGATAGCCTTAGGTCGAACCTGCTCATAACCTGCATATCCACATCCACAAAGCACAACTGGAAACCATTGCTGGTAAGTCCTTCTTCTACAGAATAAGCTCTGACTACAAGTCTGTCCTTTGTTTATTTTTGTCTCAATCCTGTGCATGTTATTTGATGATTTCCGATAGTCTCAACACTTTGCATATTGTCATTGGTATTTGTCTTGAGTCCAGGGTATGCCCAGACTATAAAGAGTGTACCTATATACTTGAATATTATCTCCCTTCCATTTGGATCATTCTGTGGCCCATCCACCATCTCCTCCATTCATTCCCCTTATGTTTTCATCCTCCTTGCTGTTACTTTTCCTCAGGTTATGCCAAACTCTCTGTTGCCTTCGCTGTATTCTGACAACCCGCTGTTGGCTTTCATCCAGGATTATCTGAAGAGTCACAAGTTTTGGTATCTAGGCTCCCCAAAGCTTTTAAGGATGAACTTACCTCTTTGTCTTGGTTCCTCTTTGTGTCTCCTTTAGGGTTGAGCATCTCATACCCTTTTCACTATACCCTGCAGCAGGTTCTATCCTAGGTCTTGTTTCTTGAGCTCTAGGATTCTTTCACTCTGGTCAACACCCCTATCTTTTCTTTGATGACATCATCCCTCTTTGTCATCTTTTGATCCTAGCAAGGGGGTAGATCCCTCTACCATCCTCCATGGTCCTTCCATCTTCCTAGGTGTCCTTCAACCCTAGCAAGGGGGTCATTCCTTTACTATCATCCATAGTTGCTATTCCTGGATATCCCTCTATTGTCCTTGATTCTAACAAGGAGACTATCCTACTATCATCACCCACCATCCTCCTTGTTGTTTCCCATCCTCCTCCTTGTTCCCAGTCCTCCCTAGTCATTCCATCATCCTCATCATTCTTGATTGTCCTCTGTTGTCCTCATCTAAATATCTCCTTATTTCTTCTCTGACCATCCTCTCTTGGGACTTGTCTGGGATTTCCCTGGGACTTACCACACTTTGTGGTTATCTAGATCTGGTTCTTTCTCCTTTCATACATTCCTCCATTTCCTCTCTTAGATTAACTTCTTCTCATCCCTATTCTTCTCCAATCTTCTAGAACCCTCAACATGAAGCTTATCTCTTCAGTGCTCTTCTTGTCTTCTTTGATCCCTCAGATCTTCTACATGAGGCCTGATTCCTCATATCTTTCTTATCTCTTGTCATCTTGCTTATTCTTGTTCTTTGACATTCTCCAATATTCATCATATCTTTCATATCTTTTGTCATCTTGTTTACTCATTGTTCTTAGATCTTCTCAGTTCTATTTGGCTGATCCTTACTTCAGACAAGGCATCATTAGCTTGGCACATTCTCAGTTGCATCTCCTGCTTGGCCAGATGGTCAATTTTCAGTTCCATCCATTTTGCATGACCAAGGTGTGATGGAAGGTGTTACACGAAGCATACCAAGGTTTCAATCTTACTAATCCCAACTCAGGGCAATGCTCACGAAGAGACTGACATCCTAAGTCTTGACGTTCAAAGAGGAAATACTGAGGATGAGGACGAAGGTTCGAGATAACACTTGACGAAGGACGAAGGATCCAAGGGGTACTTGGAGACTAAGGACAAAGAGATTGAGCTGGACTCGAAGATTAAAGCTGAGACTAGATAACGCTTGTATTGCATAGATCGAGAATGCAGTACATACATGGGACAACATGCTATTTATAGGGAGGCATAACATGCACAGACCAAAGGGAAGAATACAGTGGAACATAATGGAAACGGATGGAAGAACAAAGAAAGTCAGAGAACGATGCTTAGTCATAGACTAGCAAGGTAAAATGAAGAGGAATGACAAATGAGAATGAAACCAAAGTTGTCATAGAAAGTCCCACGCCAGGAACGATAAGAATGTTGACAAAGAAATAAAAGAATACGATGAAAAGGGGAGAAAATCGTAACATTACCCCTGCGATACAATCGAGTCCCTGACTTGACTGACACTCCTCTCCCGATCCAAAGATTAGACTTTGGAGGTAGCAGGTCCACCAAAGATAGTGGAGGCCTGGGACAGGGTGAGACGCTCGAATGGACAATCACAATCATCAACCATGTGTCCAGGTTGAGAACAAAGTCCGCAGTTATGGTGTGGGCAGGTGCGGTTGGAATGTCCCCAGTTATGACAAAAGTTGTATTGTTGAACCAAACATTGACGTGATGCATGACCTGGGGCGGCTGTGTAACAATGGGGACAGGTATATTCGTTACAGTTTTCATGATAGTGACCTGTACGTTGACACTAGAAACAGAGGGTGGAGGGAGACACGACAGGTTCATAAAAAGGTTCAATGCGGGGTAGGATACGAGTAGGGGAGGATAACACACAAGTACCATTGGGCAGAGGGATGACTCTAGTATGTTCTGTGGGGATAGGGATGGTAGGGACTTCATAAGTGTCTTCGGAGTCAGAGGAGGATTCTACTGCGGTAGAGGTTTTGGATAGAGGGGGAGAAGAGATTCGAGATTGAAGGGAGGGGGGCGGAACAGGAAGAGGAGGGAGTTCACCAGGGGAATGGAGGATAAACTGTTCAATACGTTTGACATAAGAGTCTTGGTGATTCTGGGGAAGAGAAAGAAAGACATGACGGAAAGTAGGATAAATGGTCTCAGGGGGAAAGGATTTGACAAAGTGAGAGAAACCATGAAGAAAAAGGATAGAGAGGATGCGACGGGGTAAAGACTCAAGAGCGAATCGCAAAGGAATTCTATCTACATCAGAATCGAGGAGACGGTGAGTGGCAGAAAGGAGAGACTGTCAAGCAAAGGAAACTATCTTTATCGAAGGTGATGGCGACGTTTATAAGAAGAAAGAATTTGGGTGGAGTGTCAGAGATTGGACTTGGATTCCCAAGTATTTTCGGCGGAGGAATAACCTTTCCAGGAGGTCAGGTACAATCACTTGGACTGTGGACCTTTATGAGCAATAATCACTTTGACTTCGTACTCCTCTTTGTTATCGATAAGGTCCAGTGGAGGTTCAGAGAAAGATGGACCAAATGCATCAGTTGTGCGATAGGAGGATAAGAGAGAAGCGTGGAAGACGTTATGAATTTCCAGGTACCCAGGAGTCGGAGTTGATATGTCAAGGGAGATAAGATGCGGGTGATTTCGAAGGAGCCTAAGTGTTTGGAGGATAATTTCCTAGACAGGAGACGAAGACGGAGATGAGTGGTCTCAAGCCAAACCTTATCTCCGACTTTCCAAGGAGAAAATCTTTGGGATGAGTGGGAGGACATAAGTTTGCAGGTGGAATTGTGGGCGGCTAAGGCCTCTTTACGGGCTTCATCAAGAGAGCTAAGACGATTTTCAAGATTAGGGAGAAAGGTCTTTCCCAATGAGGGATAGGAGCGGCGTTCGAAACCATAGATAAGGGAGAACGGAGATTTTTTGGTGGAGCTATGGGAGGCGGAATTATGGTGAAATTCGGCAGAGGATAAGAATTGCACCCAAGAATCGGGGTTATTGCCACAGAAGATCCGAAGATAGGTCTCTAATTCTTGATTGGTTCTTTCAGTTTGACCGTCGGTTTGAGGGTGATAAGCAGTCGATAGTTGAACGTCGTATTTGAGAAGACGAGCGAGTTCTCTGGCAAATGCGGAGGCGAATTGAGGTTCATGATTAGAGATGAGTACATCATGAAGACTGAATCATTTGAATATGGAGTCGAAAAACATCTGGGCGATTGCAGCGGCGTCTACAGTCTTGAGACAAGGGGTGAGGATTACTCCCTTACTAAGGCCATGATCGACCACGAGCATGATAGAATCAAAACCTGAAGAGAGGGGAAGATTGGTAATAAGGTCAACAGAGAGTTGTTTAAATGGAAGTGGGGACAAGGAAGGGTTGGGAGATGACAGAGGCACAGTGGGGTGAGTGTTAACCTTAGACGGTTGACAAATAGGACATCCATCGACAAAGTTCTTGACAAAAGTGGAGAGACCCGGCCACCAGTAGTCGCGTTCGAGAAGTGCTTTAGTACGGAAAACTCCCATATGACCCAAGAGGGGGGATGAATGGATGGAATGAAGCAGGGGGGTATGGGAGGATGGAGGAACGTACATACGACCATGGAAGTATAGGTGACCATTGTTGGCAGACCAGTTGGCGAGGGAGGAACGAGAGAATAAGGGCGATCCTTCCTGAAGAAAGGAGAGGACATGGAGAATGAAGGGATCGGAAGGGGTAGAGGAAGAGATGGATTGATGACGACGGGATCAGGGATAATGAAGGAGTCAAGATTATCGGAGGAAGTATCAGGAAGATTTAATCTTGAAAGCGCGTCAGCAGGCCCCATCTGAGAACCAGGGGTAACGATCCACTCGATATGAAAGTCTTGGAGGAAAAGTGCCCATCAGGCTTGACAACAAGAAAGTTTACGGGAGTCCTTCAAGTAAGAGAGATTCTTATGATCGGTGAAAAGAGAAATTACAAAGAAGGTGCTGAGGAGATAGTGTCGCCATTCAGAGAGTGCGAGGATAACCACTAAGAGTTCACGATCATAGATGTTATAGTTCCGTTTGGCCAGAGTGACGGTCTTGGAGAAGTAGGCGCAAGGGTGTAAATCGCCATTAACATCTTTTTGCATAAGAACGGCTCCAGCGGCAGCGAGGGAGGCATCAGTCATAAGGAAGAAGGGGCAAGAGGTATTGGAGATAGAGAGGACGGGAGCGGAAGCAAAGATGGAACAGAGGGAGTCAAAAGCACATTGTTGAAGTGGGGTTCAAACCCATGGTTGATCCTTCTTCGTAAGGAAAGTTAATGAAACAATGATATCAGAATAATTGGGGATAAATTTCTGATAAAAATTTGCAAAGCCTAAGAAGGAACGAATCCCCTTAACAGAGGAAGGTGGTTTCCAATCAGCGATAGCAGAGAGTTTGGTAGGGTCCATCTGGATTTGTCCACGACCGATGATCATGCCTAGGTATTCCACGGTAGGAGTGTCGAAAGAACACTTTGAAATCTTGACTGAGAGACCTAATTCATGAAGACGAGAGAAAATGAGTCGAGTTCGTTTGTGGTGTTGTTGAAGAGTACTGCAAGTGTGAATACTGAGGTCGTCCATATAGATCTTGAGCCAGCGTTCAGCAATAAGATTGGCGAAGAAGTGATTCATGAATGCTTGAAAGGTATCTGGGGCATTACAAAATCCAAAAAACATCACGGTCAGTTCAAAGAGGCCAAGGGGAGTAATGAATGCTGCTTTCCACCGATCGGATTTGGCGATACATATATTGTTATACCCCCAATGAATATCAAGCTTGGTGAAGAAGTTGGACTCCTTCATGTCATCAACAAGTTCGGAGATCAGAGGGAGGGGGTAGGCATTTCGTATGGTATAACTATTCAAGTAACAATAGTCTTGACAAGGACGAAGTGAACCATCCTTCTTTGGCACAAAGAAGAACAGAGCTGCCTGAGGGGATTTCGAAGGGATAATATGTCCAGTTTTGAGATGTTCTTTGATGAAAGATTTGCATGTTTCCTTTTCGGCAGGGTTTAGAGGGTAGACCTTGGTGACCTTTGGTACAAAGGAGTCTTTAAGTTTGATGGTATGATCAAAAGAATGGTGAGGAGGTAACTGAGTGAAGGTTGTTTCAGAGAAGACATCGGCGAAATCGGCAAGGAAGTCTGGGATGGGGGTTTCCTTTGGTGGAGATGTTTGGGCGAGTTCCATGGATAGAGTGACCTTGTTGATATCTTCTCCTCAGGGAGGATACTCACGAAGAGACCTCTTGATCCGAGGTGAAAAATCTAGAGTTAGGAAACACCAATCAATGGAAGGGTTCTATTTCTGGAGCCAGGGCATACCAAGGATAATTTCGGGACATCATAGATGAATGACAAAGAATGAGACTGTGTCGGAGAAAGAACCAGAAGGGAAGTGAATATTAGTGGACCAACAAATGGATCCCTTAGCATTTGGTGTTCCATCTACGTTATACGTGGTAATGGGATTCGAGAGTGGGGAAAATTTGAAAGGTCCTTGAGCGAGTAATCGGGGGTCGATGAAGTTCCCGGTGGCACCAGAGTCAACGAGTGCTTGGGTTTCGACGATTTTCTTGGTTCCTTGTAGCTTCACTGGAAGACACATGGTTCGATTGCCAGAGGAAGCTACAAGTACAACATTTATAGACAGGGAAGGAGACGTTGAGACAACTTCCCATTTCAAAAATCCTTTGCTCGTTCAATCCCTTTCATCAACTTGGGAGAAAAGACCGCTGCTACTTCTTTGGCAGATTCTTCGTAACAAGTCTGGAGGACCAAGACAATCTTGTCGTCGGTCTTCCCAGAAGTCTTCAAGGAAGCAACATATTGATCGAGTTTGATTGAAGGTTTATCCTTTTTGATGACGGGTGGAGTGGGAACATCAACAGATCGAACGTTCTGTTTAGGAGGGGAAGGCAAAGTAGAGAAGGTGGGACATCTATCAGCTCCATGGCCTTTCTTTTGACATCTGAAGCAAAGTTTCTCACGGATACAACAAGCACGTTCAGTGGGGGTGAGTTTTGATATGGTAGTGGCATCCACATCCATAGTGTTAGAGTCTTTAGCAGGATGAGAGAAGGAGGAGGGTTGGAATTTTCCTCCACGGAGGGCCTGGATATG
Organism: Xerocomus subilludens; assembly: GCA_038092535.1. Lineage (NCBI taxonomy): Eukaryota > Fungi > Basidiomycota > Agaricomycetes > Boletales > Boletaceae > Xerocomus > Xerocomus subilludens. Next base: position 409 of record JBBPQO010000466.1, on the reverse strand, counting down.
CATCTTCTGTGCATGGAATGTCTTGGCTCTTTCGATCCAATCGTTGATGGTGGTGGGGATGGGTGACATGGAGAGAATCATGGTGGCGAGTTTTTGATCAACTCCAAGAGAGAACTGGTCGATGAGAGTGATATTGTCGGTGATACCAGCTTTACTGGCAAGGTTCTGGAAATCAGTGATATATTGCTGAAATCCGTTGTCAAAGGTTCCATCAGAGCGTTTGGTGGATTTCTGAATGAGTTTAGAGAGATCAAGGCGAGCAGTGGCTTTCGTATCGAAAGGATAAAAGGTGGATTCGAAGTTGGTGGTAAACTTATCGAAAGTTTTCTCAGAGTTGGCGATGGTAGAGTTGGCGAGCTTGTCATACCACATCTCAGCGAAGGACGCTCCACATCCCTCACTCATCTTG
>JBBPQO010000465.1:0-10590 GCA_038092535.1 Xerocomus subilludens | reverse complement strand
CTGCAATGCAATGCATTCATGCTTATCTGTCATCCCAACCTGAGGACAGTGGAAGAAACACTTTTATCATTGACTCTGAAGCATCATTGCATATTGTTCCACACCATTCGTTGTTCCAAACATACCAACTACTACACCCTCCTCCTCCAGTGACCATTGGAGATAACTCCAATACCATGGCCATAGGAATAGGCACAGTGCCACTCATCAAGGACATCAAAACTATCTTCCAAATGGAAGTAGGTTGGGAGGACTTTCCAGAACTCTATGTCAAATGGATCCACAGTAATGGAGGATTTGTCTTATCCTTCCCCTTTTGCCACCTTCTGAAACTGTCTTTCCTTAGCTTCAAAATACAATTATTGTAATTGTAACAATCAGAGGTGTTGTGGCTTTTGGAAAGATAGTGCTTACACCAGACAGGAGCATTGGAGGGTCAAGTGGAAGGCTTGGAGTTTCTGGGCCAGGAGACTTTCATTGCCAACTCATAATGCCTGGAAGGGTACAGCTGACAGTCTTTGACAGTAATGCATGTCTCGATGGAGTCAAGTAAGTTTGCTTTCCTCCATGGTATTCACAACAGAGGATTTGAATATTTCTTATTCTGGAGTTTTGGAAAGGGAGTTGAGGAGAAGAAAGGAGAGGACTTTGTCATCTGCAGAGTATTTCATCCCAGTCAGGCAGGATTTGATGGTTCAAAGAGCAGAGATATGTTCAGAGATAGGAGAGGTCCCATCCCATGTGCTGCTAAAGAGTTGTTAGAAGAGATAGAAGGCAAAGGAGATGTTTGGAGTCTCATGGAGTCTCACAAGAGCATTGAAGAGATTCTTGGACTTTGCCTTCTTACATGTTTTCATTAAAAGAGCATCTGAGATCCATACCTGAATGATTCCATGGGCCTTTTCTGTTACATGAAGCATATGACAATGTCTGCTTACTAGTCAATGTCCTCAGGTGATACTCACAAAGAGACCAACATCTGAAGTGTTGGCATTCAAAAGACAATGAAGGAATGGAGGTTTGAGTAGAGGACTTGACTGAGAATAGTTCAAGAGAACTCAGAGGTTTTCAAGAGGAGACTCAACTAGGAATGAGACTTAATATTATGCTTGTATTGCATAGATCAAGAATGGAATGTACAGAGGATGTATGACGATATTTATAAGGGAAGAAAGTGTGCACAGACCAAGAAGAATAGAATGAATAAGAAGAGCATGGAACACAATGGAATGTTGAGGAATACTAGCTGATGTGAGAGAGACAGTGGAGGAGATAAGTCTGACTAGAGATAAGAAAGGAAAACAGAAGTACAACCAGAGATGAGGATGAATCCCTCAGTGAAGTAGGTCATCCCTCTCCAAGAATGATAAGGAGAATGATAGAGGAAAAGAACAATACAATGATAAGGAAGTAAAATTGTAACATTACCCCCATAGTACAATTGAATTCCTGATTCAATAAGAAGTTCTCTGTCGACCCAAGGGCTAAATTCTGGATGAAGATGGTCCACCATAGATAGCTGTCGCCTGTGAAGGAGAAATGTGTTCAAATGAACAGTCACCAACAATGTGCCCAGCTTGAGAACAAAGGCCACAGTCTCGATGGAGGCAAGCTCGATTGGTATGGCCCCAGTTGTGATAGTAGTTACATTGGTGAATGAGGCATTGACGAGAGGCATGGCCAGGGAAAGCAATGTGGCAGTGGGGGCAGGAGTATTCAGTGCAATCCTCATGATAGTGACCCTTATGATGACATTGAAAGCAGATTGTAGTAGAAGATGCTGGAGGAGTGCAATAAGGTTTGACCCAAAGGAGAATACAAGTGGAAGAAGAGAGTGTGTGACTGCCATTAGGGAGGGTGGTAATTCAAGCACTTTCAGTGGGAACTGGGATAGTAGGAGGTTTGTAAGAGTTGTCAGACTTAGAGTTAGGTTCAATGGTGGTGGAAGTTTCAGACAGAGGAGGGGATGAGAGATGGGATTTGAGAGACAGAGGGGGAATGGGAAGAGGAGGGGTAAGATGAGGCAAATGGAGAAGGAATTAATTGATGCATTCCAAGTAGGAGTCATGTTAATTCTAAGGTAACGACAAATAAATTCAACAAAAAGTTGGGTAAATGATAGCAGGTACAAGAGATTCTATGAAGTTAGAGAAACCATGAAGGTGGAGGATAGTTAGAATATGAGTGGGGAGAGCTTCCAAGGCAAAACAAAGAGGGATTTCATTTGTCTTGGAGGACTGGAGTTATTGGGCAGAGGAGACATCATGAAACAGGTGGATGAGTTTATGGGTGATAATGTTGTCATGGTAGAGGGGATCGTTCTCAAAAGCAAAGAGAATGTGGGAGGTATCAATGATGGCAGAATAGAGGAGGTGGGCAGCATGAGTGGAAAGAAACATCAGATAGACATTTCAAGAACAAAGGGAAGAGCTAGGGGTAGATTGTGATGAGGGGACAATTGTGGAGGAGAGGAAGGACATTGTGGTAGGAGGGTAGCTTTCATTTGTGAGATACTTGTGAAGAGACTGTCAAGCAAAAGGAAGTCTACCTTATCAGAGGTTGTGACATTGTTTATAAGAGAAAAAAATTGAAACAGAGTATTGAAGATTGGATTTGGGTCCCAGGTGTTCTTCACCAAAGAATAGCCTTTCCAAGAGGTCAGGTACAATCGCTTAGCTTTGGGACCCTTGTGTGAGAGGATGGCCTCTATTTTGTACTCTTCTTCATTATTGATAACATCAGGTGGAGGTTTGGAAAAGGCAGGTCCATAGGAATTGGTGGAGTGATAAGACAATAAGAAGGAGGCATGGAAAACATCATGTATCTTCCAGGTATCTGGGAGTCAGAGTTAATAAGTAAGAGGGAATAAAACACAAGAGATTTTGAAGGGATCCAATCATTTGGGTGTGAGTTTCTGGGAGGGGTAATAGAGGCAGAGATAAGTAGCTTTGAGCCAGACCTTATCACCCACTTTCCATGGGGAGAATCAGTGGGTAGATCTGGACAACATAAGTTTCCTTGCTGATTCATGTGTGGCTAGGGCTTTTTTGTGGGCTTTGTTGAGGGAGAATAATTTATTCTTGAGAACAGGGAGGAGAGCCTTTTCAAGAGGAGGGTAGGAACAGGGTTCATATCCATAGAGGAGGGAGAACAGCAATTTCTTAGTGGAGCTATGGGGAGCAGTGTTGTGATGAAATTCAGCAGAGGATAAATGATGTGTCCAGGACATTGGATTATTGACATAGAAGATACGAAGATAAGTTTCAAGTTCCTGATTGGTTTGCTCAGTTTATCCATCAGTTTGGGAATGATAAGTGGTGGACAATTGTACATCATACTTTAGAAGGTAAGCAAGTTCTCTGGCAAAAGTGGATGCAAACTGAGGTCTGTGATTAGAGATGAGGGTATCGTGGAGACCAAAATGTTTGAAGACATTATCAAAGAATATTTGAGCAATTCCAGTAGTGTCGATAGTCTTGGAACAAGGAGTGAGGATTACCCCCTTTGTAAGACCATGGTCTACTATGACCACAATAGAGTCATGGCCAGCCAACGAAGGAAGATCAGTGATGAGATCAATGGAGAGTTGTTTAAACAGAAGAGCATGTGAAGAAGGGATGAGAACAAGAGAAGGAATGGTCAGATGGGTGTTGACCTTATTCTGTTGGCATACGGCACAACCGTTAATGAAGTTTTTAACAAAAGAAGTGAGGCCAGGCCACCAGTAGTCATGTTCGAGGATTGATTTGGTGTGAAAGATACCCATATGACCAGAGAGGGGGAAAGAATGAATAGCATGAAGTAAAGCAGATTATGAAGAGGGAGGAACAAACATTTGACCTTCAAAATAAAGGTGCCCATTATCAAAAGTCCAGTCGGAAAGAGTAGCACGAGAAACAAGAGGAGAACCTTCTCTAAGCACAGAAAGGACTTGAAGGATGAAAGAATCAGAAGATGTAGAAAGGGAAATGGATTTAGCTAAAGCAAGATCAAGAGCATTAATGATGATAGGGTCAGGGATGATGAAAGAATCTTGATTATCAAGGGAGGTGTTGGAAAGGTTCTTTCAAGAGAGAGCATTGGCTGGCCCCATCTGAGAACCAGGAGTGACAACCCATTTGATGTTGTAATCTTGTAAAAAGAGGGCCCACTGGGCTTGACAACAAGATAATTTACGAGGGTCTTTGATATACAAGAGGTTCTTGTAATTGGTGATAATGAAGAAAGGGAAGAGAGTTCCAAGGAGGTAGTGTTTCCATTCAGTGAGGACAAGGATTACTGTGAGGAGTTCCCTATCAAAAATGTCATAGTTACATTCAGCAAGGGAGAAGGTCTTCAAGAAATAAGTGCAGGGATAAAGGTCACCATTGGAATCCTTTTGCATAAGGATGGTGCCGGCAGTGACAAAGGAGGCATCAGTCATGATGGAAAAAGGATGAGAGGTATTGGGAATAGAAAGGACTGGGGCAGAAGACAAGACAAGACAGAGAGCATCAAAGGCATGCTGTTGAAGGGGAGTCCAGACCCAAGGTTGGTCCTTCTTTATAAGAAAAGTAAGAGGGGTGATGATGTTGGAGTAATTAGGGATGAATTTGCAGTAGAAGTTTGCAAAACCCAGGAAAGAACAAACTCCCTTGATGGAGGAGGGGAATTTCCAATCAGCAATAGCAGAGAGTTTGGTGGGGTCCATGTGAATTAGTCCATTGCTGATGATCATTCCCAAGTATTCCATAGTGGGAGTGTCAAAAGAACACTTGGAGATTTTGACTGAAAGCCCCACTTTGCAAAGTCTTTCGAGAACCCGTCAAGTACATTCATGGTGAAGTTTCAGAGTTCCATGGGTGTGAATACCAAGATCATCCATATAGATTTTGAGCCAAAGTTTGGTGATCATGTCAGTGAAGGTGTGGTTTATGAAAGCTTGGAAAGTGGCAGGAGCATTACAAAAACTGAAGAACATAACTGTGGGTTCAAATATGCCTAGAGGAGTGATAAAGGCTGCTTTCCATTGATCGATCTCTTGGATACGAATGTTGTTATAACCCCAGCAGATATCAAGTTTGGTGAAATAGTTTAACTCCTTCATGTCATCGACAAGTTCAGGGATAAGTGGAAGAGGATAGGCATTTCATACAGTGCGACTGTTGAGATACTGATAGTCTTGACAAGAGCAGAGGGATCCATTTTTCTTTGGAACAAAGAAGAATGGGAACACTTGGGGAGATTTTGAGGAAATGATTCAACCAGTTTTCAAATGTTTGTCGATGAATGCCTTGCAAGCTTTCTTCTCAGCAGGATTGAGTGGGTATACCTTAGTGATCTTAGGTATGAAGGTATCTTTCAAATCAATGGTATGGTCAAAAGATCTGTGAGGTGGGAGTTGGGCATGGGTAGATTCAGAGAAGACATCAGTGAAATCAGAACAGAAGTCAGGAATAGGTACATACTTGGGTTTCTCAGCTTGAGCAAGTTCCATAGATATGGTAATCTTCTCAATATTCTCTTCAAGGAAAGGATACTCATGAAGAGACCTCTCAACCCTAGAGGAAAAATTGATAGAGAACATCTTCCAGTCAATGATAGGGTTCCATTTCTGGAGCCAGGGCATTCCAAGTATGATTTGAGGACAGACAAGTTGGACAACCATGAATTTTACCATGTCGAAAAATGGTCCAGAAGTGAATGAGATAGTAGAGGTCCATCAGATGGTTCCTTTGGCATTAGGTGTCCCATCCACATTGTAGGCAATAACCAGATTAGATATGGGTGAAAATTTGACAGGTCCAAGAGCTAGGAGATGAGGGTCAATAAAATTTCCTATTGCACTGGAGTCAATGAGGGAGTAGTGTCAACAGTTTTTGATCCATGCAAGGAAATAGGAAGATGCATAGTTCTATTGTTTCAGATGCTAGAAGTATATGGTTTAAGGCAAGGAAAGGAGACGTCAGAGCAGCTTTCCTTCTTAAAAATCCTGTGCTCTCTTGATTCTGGCAGAGACTTCAGCAGTAAAGACCTTAGCAAGTTCTTCTGTAGGTTTTTCATAACATGTTTGGAGGATGGAGAAGATTTCATTGTCAGTCTTGCCTGAGGTTTTCAAGGAGTTGATGTATTCATCAAGCTTGGAGCAAATGGATTCTTCTTTAGGGATGGAAGGTGGGGTGGTTTCAGTGTTTCAAATATTCTGAGGGTTAGAGGAAATGGAAGGACAAGTGGATGTGGTATGAGTGGAGGAGGTGCGACAATTGTTGGCACTGTGGCCCTTTTTCCTGCATCTGAAACAAAGTCTGTCACAGATGCATCTAGCTCATTCATTTGGGATGAGCTTGAACAAAGAGACACTGTCAATGTCCATGGCATTGGAATCTCTCTGGGGGTGGAAAGCAGAGGAAGGTTGGGGTTGTCCACTATGAAGGCTCATCTTTTGAGCATGGAAGGTCTTGGCTTGTTCAATCCAAGTGTTGATGATGACAGGGATGGGAGACATGGACAAAATCATGGTGGCAATCTTCTGGTCGACCCCTAGGAAGAACTGATTGATAAGGGTAATGTTGTTGGTAATTCCAGCTTTACTGGCAAGGTTCTGCAAATTGGTGATATACTGCTGGAAACCATTGTCAAAAGTTCCATCAGGTCATTTGGTAGACTTCTGGACGAGCTTAGAGAGATCCAGGCAGGCAGTGGCTTTGGTGTCGAAGGGGTAGAATGTGGACTTGAAGTTGGCAGTAAATTTGTTGAAGGTTTTCTTAGAAGAGGCAATGGGAATATTGGCAAGTTTATCATACCACATCTTGGCAAAAGAAGCACCACATCCTTTGCTCATCTTGTTCAGAGTGGTGATGACCTTTCCTTCATTGGAAGAATACAATGAGGAGTTCAGGGCAAAGTAGGCTCTCATGGCTTTGATTCATCAAGAGACATCAGAGGATTTTCCAGAGAAGTCTACAGGAAGGGCCACCTTGAGTTCAGTCTTAGAAGACAGCTTAATCAGTGGTACTGGAGTGACAGGAGTGGCAGGTGGTGGAACAATGGATACTGGGACAACCAAGAGTAAGACTGAGGGTCTAGGATTACTAGGAGGTATGAGTGGTCAAGCAGAGGGTCTAGGATTGCTAAGAGGTACCGGTGTGGTTGGAAAAACTGGGTTGCTAGGGTAAGGGTTCAAAGGGGGACTGAGGGTCTAGGATTACTAGGAGGTATCGGTGGTCAAGCAGAGGGTCTAGGATTGCTAAGAGGTACCGGTGTGGTTGGGACAACTGGGTTGCTAGGGTGAGGGTTCAAAGGGGTGCTGGTAATAGAACAAGGGGGTGAGTTAACTTCGATGTCACTGTCCTCAGACTCAGATTCGGGAATACTGAAAGAAACTCATGATGACAATGGGAGTAGGTCCTTCACCTGAAGAGGTGGGACCGAAGAGATTCTTGATCTTTTGTTACATGAAGCGTATGACAATGTCTGCTTACTAGTCAATGTCCTCAGGTGATACTCACAAAGAGACCAACATCTGAAGAGTTGGCATTCAAAAGACAACAAAGGAATGGAAGTTCGAGTAGAGGACTTGACTAAGAATAGTTCAAGAGAACTCAGAGGTTTTCAAGAGGAGACTCAACTAGGAATGAGACTTAATATTATGCTTGTATTGCATAGATCAAGAATGGAATGTACAAAATATGTATAACGATATTTATAAGGGAAGAAAGTGCACACAGACCAAGAAGAATAGAATGAATAAGAAGAGCATGGAACACAATGGAATGTTGAGAAATACTAGCTGATGTGAGAGAGACAGTGGAGGAGATAAGTCCAACTAGAGATAAGAAAGGAAAACAGAAGTACAACCAGAGATGAGGATGAATCCCTCAGTGAAGTAAGTCATCCCTCTCCAAGAACTATAAGGAGAATGATAGAGGAAAAGAACAATATGATGATAAGGAAGTAAAATTGTAACAATGTAAACAAGGCATTTCAAGATCAACTCCAAATAGATGGTATACTTCATGAAACATCTGCTCCATATACTCCAGAACAAAATGGATTAGTAGCACATGAATGAAACTTTGTCCACTCTTGCAAACACAATGCTCAAGGAATCCAAGCTTTCCAAATCCTTCTGGGAAGATGCAATGACCACCACTGCTTACGTTACTGCTCAGAGTCCAGCCTCAGGAATAAATGGTATGATCCCATATCAAGTTCTTTTCAACCAACAGGTCAATTCCACCTTCTTCCAACCATTCAGATGTCCTGCATATGCCTACACACCAAAGGAACAACATGAAGGAAAGTTCTGATCCTATGGAAAGAAATGTATTATGATTGGGTGCATACTTGAACAACAAGCATACAAGCTCTTAGACATTGAACATCAAACCAACATCTCTGGCCAACATGTTACATTTGATGAAGCTAGAACCATTCCAGGAACTGAATTAGCTCCATGGAATTACCCCACTATTGAGGGACAGTAGGAGAGTCTACTTCCAGAGCACTCTCATCAATTGGAACACAACCATGATAATGATGACAACCAATATCCACTCAATCCCAGACCAGTGGGAGATAAGGACATGGTTCAGGCAGTTGTCCTAGAATGACCAGCTAATTCTATGATCCAAGAACTTGCAGATTGCCTTGAACAACTCCACCTAGATGTTGTTCCAGAACCTGCTCCATCAGTTCTGGTTGTTCCAGCAATTCCAGAAGTTCCAGCTATTCCACAAGTCCCAGTTATTCCACCAGCCCCTAACATTCCAGCCCAAGCTCCAGCTCCTCCTGTGGTTCCTATGATACATGAAAGTGATAGACAATGTTAACCAGCAAACAGAAACAAGGAGTATCAATGTACTCTGGATGAGGAAGCTGAAAGGTGGAAAACCCAACATGAATCAGCACAACATCCAGAATCACCAGAACCACTGGAACTACCAGCACCTCCAGAAGATGAGCTTGACATTCCTGGCCCTTTTTCCATATCTACTGTACAGAGGACATGGAAGACTTCATATATGCTGGGTCTGTGAAAGTCAACTCTGATGAGTCTCTTCCCAAATCACTCAAGGAAGCCTTTCTTGGACCAGATTCAGAACTATGGAAGTCAGCAATGGAGGAAGAACTTCAAAGTCTCAACTCCAACCATGTTTACAGAACTGTTCTCATTCAAGAAGGTGTTACTCCAATTACATCCAAGCCTGTCTTTTGCATCAAACATGATCAACATGGAAATGTGGAATGATACAAGGCTCAAATCATGGCACAAGGTTTCACTCAAAAGGAAGGTATGGATTATCATGAAGTCTTTGCCCCAGTAGCAAATCTTGACTCAGTTCACACCTTGATCACCTTGGCTGCAAAACATGACCTGGAATTAGATCAAATGGATGTCTCAACTGCCTATGAGGACCTATACATGGTACCTGCAGAGGATGTTCCCATTCAACCTGAGTACTGTCAGAAGCTCTGACATTCCTTATATGGACTAAAGCAGGGAGGATGAACTTGGAACAAGACTTTGAACCAGAAGCTTGGAAAGCTTGGGTTTGTCCACCTAGATGCAGAAACATGCCTCTATGTCTTCTGAAAGAATGGACAAGTCTGCTTCCTGGTTGTCTATGTGGATGACCTACTATTAGATGCCTCTAGTCAGAAGTTTATGGACTCCATCAAAACCAGACTTGTGGCAAGTTTTAAGATGCAGGACCTTGGAGAGGCGAAATACATCCTTGGAATTGAGATCAAACAGAACTTCAAACTCCAAACAATATCATTGTCTCAATCACAATATTCTTGCACAGTCCTAGAGCATGCTGGTATGTCCACTTGCAAGCCTGTATGGACCCCTATGGCACATAGCTTCCAACACTCTGCAACTGACCCAGAGGATGATTGGGTCATTCCAGAGCAGGTCACTCATATCTCACTGTCATTGGATCTCTAATGCATCTCATGCTTGAAACCTGTTCAGATATCGCATACACCATTGGAACACTTGGTCATTTCAGTGCCAAACCCAAACTGGCACATTGGGAGGCTGCAAAACTTGTACTAAGGTTTATCCAAGACACAAAGGACATGGAACTGAGATTCAATGGAACAGAACTCACCATAGACTTCAGATGTAGGATGGTCTCAGGATCCTGATAATCTCCAATCCACTTCCAGTTTTCTATTCATGAGCAATCATGGACCAATCTCCTGGTCTAGTAAACAACAAAGCATGGTCACACACTCTACCACAGAATCAGAGTATATTGGGCTTAGCAATGCTGGACAACACCTTGCTTGGCTTCAGACCTTCTTCAATGAAATTGGACATCCACAGAAGGGACCAACTCAATTATTCTGTGATAATCAAGCTGCCATCATCCTATCTCAGAATTCACAGTTTTGAGCATGAACCAAACATATCCAATGGAAATATCACTTTGTCCAGGATGACCTGGTTGGCAAAGGAAAGGCAATTGTCTGCTATGTTCCAACTGGGCAACTGCACAGGTATACCCCTGGATACCAGTGGTTGTACCCACACCCATACCCAAGGTTTACCTGTACCCATGCTCAGGGTACAGGTATCTGGCATGGGTAGAGAAATGTGTA
>JBBPQO010000464.1:0-10596 GCA_038092535.1 Xerocomus subilludens | reverse complement strand
GTCCTATATGGACTTCACCTTTTCTAGGGATATTGTAAGTCTGGAGGGCAAAATTTGATAGCCTAGATACTCGGTAGACATGGTGTGGAATTCACACTTCTTGGATTCAGCATAAAGTCTGTGCTTGTGAAGTCTTCAGAGGACTTTCTTGACATGCTCCTTGTAAGAAGCCATGTTGGCAGAGTAAATTAGGATGTCATTCAGGAAGACAATAATGCAAACATCTAAGAGATCAGTGAAGATGGTATTCATGAAACACTGGAAAGCAGTGGGAGCATTTGTAAGACCAAAAGGCATGACCAACAACTCATAAGAGCCATAGTGCATCCAAAAGGATGTTTTCCATTCATCTCTGGCAGCAATATGAACTAGGTAATAGGCATGCTGGAGGTTGATTTTGGTATATACTCTAGCATGGCTTGAGGTGGCTAGAAGGTTGTAAATATAGGGAAGTGAATATCAGTCTTTCTTCATGATCTTATTGAGTCCTCAGAAATCAACACAGAGGCAGAGCAGACCATCCTTCTGGCAGACAAAGAGAACCAAAGCAACATGAGCAGAGAATGAGGGATGGATGAAACTATTAGCCAGATACTCATCAAGGAATGTGCAGAGGAAGTCAAGCTTGGATGAGAAGAAACCCTGGAGCTCTATGCTCCGCTAATTGTATATATGTCATATAGGCATCAGTGCGTGTGAGATTATTTATCACATGTGTGACATAGTCTTTACTACATAGAGCAGACCTCTGTAGAAGGTCTGCATTCTTACTTTTACCTCTATGACTTACTGTGAATACACACTATTCATGTTCACTTGAATGAGCTTGAGAAAATGTGGAAAGCCCACATAACAATATCTTACAATTTTTTGAACATCAGAAAACATGTTTGCAATGAGTCATATGATGACTAGATGTAGCCAGCTAAAGGCTATAGTGACTGAGGCACCAGTTGGAGGGAGTAAACCTCTGTCCAATGGCCAATGCTGTCAAAAAAGAAAAGAACCTGAAAAGATTCAAAAGGATGATGAGCAGTCCAAAAAAGCAGTTAGGATACCAAAGATGGATGTGCAATGGAGCACAGCCAAAGGACAAAAAGCCTTTTAATTTGGGACAGAAATGTCAATGCCTGAGACTGACCCTCAAATTAGTTGCCAACTTTCTAGATGGTGTGAACAATATAGACAAGGTCCAGGAGGATTTGATAATCATGGGATAAACTCAGGGCAGCGAAATGCTGCATTGATAGAAAGGTTTAAGCAGTCATTTGTTGTGGCTGCAGAAGATCAAGCAATGAGTAAATTGTCAATGTTGACATGGTTGACTTCTCCAGCATCTAATCCTGAAGTAAAAATTGAAGGATTTTATAGCCCTTCTATGCCAAGAAACACATCTCCAGCTGGAATGGAGAGAGTACTGGAAGGTACAAGAGAAACAAGCAGGGGCCTAGACCCAGGTATGCTGAATTGTCTAGCATATTTGTCTGGATGAAGCTTGGACATTATCTGACACCTATATGGCAGAAATAGGGCAGCTGCTATGCTGCATCAAATAGCATGGGACTGTGCATTGGGAGAGGATAACATCAATTGTGGAAATAACCACAATGGGCAGATATCCATCAGGAATGACAGAGGAGGTAAAGATGAAATGCAACTTGGCAGAGGAAAATAATCCCTGCCAGGAGCAGAATCAGAGGCAAAACCATGAAAGAGGACAACCAAACAGAGGCAGAGGTTTTCAACCCTCTTGAGGACTCCTGGCAGGGGGACCTCCAGTAGATAATCCACTGGATGGCAACCCAGATGACAACAATGATGATGATGACAGAGAAAGTGAAGGAGAGGCACAGCCTACCAAGTATAGAGCAAGGAGGAATTACCTCCAAGGATTTACCCCTGGAAATACCAAGTATATGGATTTTATGGACCAAAGATATTTGCAGAGAATCTACAAACAAGTTGGATTACTGACAGGACCAGTGGGTCTGGAAGTAAAGGCAATGAATCCACCAAAACCATCTAAGTATGGAGGATAGGATGACCTTGAAAAGTTTGATGACCAGCTCAGCCAGTTATTGAAATATTTTCATACCTTTAAGGTAACAGGTCTGGATAGGGATGCAGATCATGTCCTGTATACAGGTTTGTACTTGGAAGACCTGGCTTTTCAATGGTATGACCAAGAGGTCAATGCACCAGATTGTCTGGTATGATATTGGTCATTTGAGGACCTAATTTGCAGACTGTTTAAATGCTTCATACACAAAGTGTCAGCACAGAATGTAGTGAATCAATTTGATTGAACAAAGTATAATTCTGAGAAAGGCACATTAGCCTTTTATAATGATTTAAAGAGGAGGGTGCACCATATGGTGTAGCCTCTGGATGATTATTCATTCAGAAGGAAATTCCTCTATGGATTACCGCATGTGATAATTTGGAGCATTTTTGAGGTGCATGAAATCTCTGCAGAGCATTCCACTATTGAGGAAATACTCAAAGAAGTATGCAGGATGGAGACAGCCCAAAAGGCAATCTCCTTGCATCTGTGTACTAGTTAATTTAGTTCTGGAGGAAAACCCTCCCAGAATAAGAGCCACTTGAATGCTCACCCTAGCAATGACAGGATGATATCACTGTGAACTAATAGATCTAAGTACTTCAGGAAAGGAAATACAATCTACTGTTGTAAGCAGGATACTCCTGCAAGAAGTGATCAGAGAGGTGGTAGTGACCACTGAAAGAGGGATAAACCTCAATTCTCCAAAGAGAGACAAGGTGGGAAACCAACCATGCCTATGCAGAATGTAACCTGCTATGGATGTGGAAAACCAGGACATTTCACAATGAATTGTCCTGATTGTAACAAAAATGCTGGCTCAACCAGTAACTGTTATGCAAAGCATATGCCAATGTCTGCTTACTTGACAACAACCTCAGGTGATGCTCATGAAGAGACTGACATCCAAGAAGTGGGTTTTCAAGAGACAGCAAGGAGGAAGAAGGTTCAAATTTAGAACTTGACAGAAGATGACTTGAAGGAACTCAAAGGATTGAGACTCAATGCAACACTTGTATTGTGCAGATCAAGAATGAGAATACAAAAGAGTATCACACGATATATGTACTAGAGACAAAGAGTTCAGGGGAGGCAAATAGAACAGAGAAGAATGTCTAAGAATGATGAGTAAATGGAATGACAAAAGATAAGGGAGATGAGATGAATATTGGAGAATATCAGAGAATAAGGAGTCAGCAAGATGACAAGAAACAAGAGAGATGACAAAGAAGATAAGCCTCATGTAAAGGGTCTGATAGATCAAAGAAGCATAGGGGCAAAGGAAGTTAATATAAGAAAAGAAATGGAAGATCATATGAAAGGAGAAGATCTAGATGACCTTGAGGTGTGACAAGTCCCAGGGAAAGATAGACAAGGAAGGCAAGATGAGATATCCTGATAAGGATAATAGGATGATGACATCAGGGAAGAATAGAGAACAGTAAGAGGAGTAAAGAATGACAAGGAGGATGGAGGACAATGAGAAGGATGGAGAATGAGGATGAGGACAAGGACAGAGGACAAGGGATGAGGACAGAGGACAAGGACAGAGGACAAGAGATGAGGACAGAGGACAAGAATGAGGACAAGGGCAAGGACAGAGGACAAGGACAAGGACAGAGGATGAGGACGAGGACAGAGGACGGTAAGTGATGACAAAGGGTTGACCCCCTTGCTAGGGCTGAAGGATGACAGAGAGGGATGATATTATTGAGGAAAAGATAGGGGGGGCATCATCTATAGCCATAAATTGTAACAGTAACCATCCCTGTCTACATGCAGTAGAGGTGCAGGAAGATGAACAGTAGGATGACAGCTGCAGTACTAAGCACCTAGAAGAGGAGTTTGTGGATGAAACCACAGAAAATTCGCAGATTGTTGTAGGTGAAGACAATAGCGAAAAGGAAGCTGACATCTATTATATTGATGGGGAGCCTTTTGAGCTCAACATGGAAGAAAGCAATGTTGAGGATGGCAATGAACTGGTAGTGAGCTTAGGTACAATGTGCCAATCAATAGAACAATTGGAGAACATAAATAGTGTCCAATGTTCCATGATGAATGGAATATTGGATTACTCAAAGGATAGGAACATTGAAATGCCCCACCTTGAGAGTGATCATGAAGAGGAGATTCTACCTCCAGTTTGAAAAAGTACAGAGGATGTATGATGGACATGGTCCTCACTATATGGAGTGATCCATGAAGATGGACACTGTATGCAATGTAATCAGCACATAGAGCATCTTGCCAAGGCAGGCATGAACAGTGAACCATCATTCATTGCAGCCTCAAACTACCTGATGCAAGTAGCACAACAAGAGTTTGATAGGGGGTGGCAAGAATGTGACAAAGCACAGATGCAAGGAGAGAACATAGAGCTGCAACGACTCTACTGAGCAATCAGAATATTAACTGAACAGGTCAGATGGTTTGCATAGGAACATGCAGAAGTGCAAATGCACTCAAAGAGGTGACCCATGGTCACATGACCATGTGCCCCAATGCATGGTGGCTGTCCTAGACAGCCACTGCATGTGGTGGAAACACACAATCATTAATGTTTCAGGTTGTGAGCCTTTTGAGTCTGGATCCATGAGCAGTTAGGTTTGTGAGAATCAGATTGCATTATGTGAGTCAAGGATGAAGGCAGAGGGGCAGTCAAGAAATTCTACTTCAAATCAAATTTTTATACCAAGTAACATGCTGCATACACATGAACTATGAAAGACTGGTTATGAGTGGTCTGGTCTGGTTATGGGGCTGAGATAAAATTGAAAGGACCAGTTATGGTCCCAGTCTGTCCAAAAAAAGTAAAAGACTGGACTGGATTGGACTTTAAAACACTAATTGCATGTTATACTACAAAATCTCAAACAAGGCCATGGCTATCTTGAACTTGTTTATGAATAGTGTACCCATACTTTACATAAAGACCCATGGGTGTCACAA
This sequence comes from Xerocomus subilludens, assembly GCA_038092535.1. Taxonomy (NCBI): domain Eukaryota; kingdom Fungi; phylum Basidiomycota; class Agaricomycetes; order Boletales; family Boletaceae; genus Xerocomus; species Xerocomus subilludens. Next base: position 5,582 of record JBBPQO010000464.1, on the reverse strand, counting down.
GCCATACCCACCACTGGGGTATGGATATGGATGTGGGTATCAAAAGGTCAGACCCCTACCCACACCCACAAGGTATCCACGCCCATGACCCCAGTGGGTATCTTGTACCCATGCATTTGCCTACATATCCCAGGACTCTATGTGCAGTGGATACTGGTCATAACCTGCAAAAAGGTCCATTATGCCATAGACCACATATCCACTGAACAATTTGGCCAGGTGCTTGATGAAAGGCAGGACCAAGGAGTCCCTGATTGTGACCACATTGAGAGATTGGAGGTTGTGGACCAAGCACAGCACCTTGCCATCCTGCTTGAGCATGCAAAACCAGCAAGACCAGTATGCAGTGGTGGATGGCTTGTATACTCCAGAAGTGATCTGGTCTTTGATGATCTGAATTGCTTGTTCTCATGATGATGGAGGGATTGGAATGTTGCAGAGGATCCATAGTGTATGGGGGATGGTCAGAATCTTGACTGGAGGAAAATACCACTTGTCCAAGTGTCCTCATTCAGTTGGGACCTGTTACGCGAAGCGTACCAAGGCTCCAATCTTACTAATCACAACTTAGGGCAATACTCACGAAGAGACCGATGTCCTAAGGCTTGACGTTCAAAGAGGAGAGACTAAAGATAAAGATGAGGGTTCGAGGTAGTACTCGACGAAGGATGAGGGATCCAAGGGTTATTTGGAGATGAAGGATGAAGGATTCGAGATAAACTCGACTGAGGACGAAGGATCCAAGGATTACTTAGAGACTGAGGACGAAGAGTTTGAGATACACTTGACAAGAGATGAAGCTTGATAACACTTGTATTGCGTAGATCGAGAATGGAGTACATACATAGGATGACACACTATTTATAGGGAAGCATAACGTGCACGGACCAAGGAAAAGAACAGATAGAACGTAATGGAAATAGATGGAAGGGTGAAGAAGGTTGAAGAACAATGCTTAGTCAAAGACTAGCAAGGTAAAGCGAAGAAGAATGACAAACAAGAATGAACCCAAAGTTATTGTGGAAAGTCTCATGCCAGGAACGATAAGGACATTGGTAAAGGAATAAGAGAATACAATAAAAAGGGGAGAAAATTGTAACATTATCCCTGCAATACAATTGAGTCCCTGACTCGACTAATACTCCTCTCCCGATCCAAAGATTAGACTCTGAGGGTAGTAGGTCCTCCAAAGATAGTGGAGGCCTGGGATGGGGTGAGACACTCGAATGGACAATCATCAACCATGTGTCCAGGTTGAGAGCAAAGTCCGCAGTTACGGTGTGGGCAGGCGTGGTTGGAATGTCCCCAATTACGACAAAAGTCACATTGTTGAACCAAACATTGACGTGATGTGTGACCTGGGGTGGCTGTGTGACAGTGGGGACAGGTGTATTTGTTACAGTCTTCACGATAGTGATCCATACGTTGACAGTGGAAGCAAAGGGTAGAGGGAGATGCAATAGGTTCATGAAAAGGTTTGACGGGAGGTAAAACACGAGTAGGAGAGGATAATGTGTGGGTACCGTTGGGAAGTGGGATGACTCCAGCATGTTCCATAGGGACTGGAATGGTAGGAACTTCGTAGGCATCTTCAGAGTTGGAAGCAGATTCTACTGTGGTAGAGGTCTTGGATAGAGGGGGAGAAGAGATCTGTGATTGAAGGGAAGGAGGAGGAACAGAAAGAGGAGGGAGTTCGTGAGGGAAATGGAGGATAAGTTGTTTAACTTGTTCGACATAGGAGTCTCAGTGATTCTGGGGAAGAGAGAAAAAGATATGATGGAAAGTGGAATAAATAACTTCTGGGGAAAGAGATTCAACAAAGTGTGAAAAACCGTGAAGAGAGAGGATGGAAAGAATATGACGAGGTAAAGATTCAAGAGCAAATCGAAGAGGAATTCTGTCTACATCAGAATCAAGAAGACAATGAGCAGCCAAAACTTCATGGAAAAGATGAATTAACTCGTGGGTGATGGTGTCTTCACGATAGAGAGGATCATCTTCAAGAGCAAGGAGGAGATGGGGAGTTTCTAAAATAGCAGCAAAAAGAAAATGGGCAGATTGGGTAGGGAGGAACAAAGGGTATACACGATGGTTACGAATGGGAGAGGTGGTAGAAGATGGGATCGCCATAGGATACGGATGGATAGGGGAGGAAGGATAGTCCATTGCGAGATACTCACGAAGAGACCGTCGAGCAAAGAAACTTATCCTTATCAAAGATGGTGACAACGTTTATAAGAAGAAAGAATTTGAGTGGAGTGTCAGAGATTGGACTTGGGTTCCCAGGTATTTTTGGTGGAGAAGTAACCTTTCCAGGAGGTCAGGTACAATTGTTTGGACTGTGGACCTTTATGAGCGATAATCGCTTCAACTTCGTACTCCTCTTTGTTATCGATAAGGTCTGGTGGAGGTTCGGAAAAAGATGGACCGAATGCATCAGTTGTGCGATAGGAAGATAAGAGAGAAGCGTGGAAGACGTTATGGATCTTCCAGGTACCCAGGAGTTGGAGTTGATACGTCAGGGGAGATAAGATGCGAGTGATCTCAAAGGGACCTAAATGTTTGGGAGATAACTTCCTTGATGGGAGATGAAGGCAGAGATGAGTAGCCTCAAGCCAGACTTTATCTCCGACTTTCCAGGGGGAAAATCTTTGGGAAGAGTGGGAGGACATAAGTTTGTGGGCAGAATTGTGGGCGGCTAAGGCTTCTTTATGGGCTTTGTCGAGAGAACTAAGATGATTTTCAAGACTAGGAAGAAAGGTCTTTCCCAACAAGGGGTAGAAACGGGGTTCGAAACCGTAAATAAGAGAAAATGGGGATCTTTTGGTGGAGCTATGAGGGGTGGAATTGTGATGAAATTTGGTGGAGGATAAGAATTGTGCCCAGGAGTCGGGATTATTACTGCAGAAAATCCGAAGATAGGTCTCTAATTCTTGATTAGTTCTCTCAGTTTGACCATCAGTTTGAGGGTGATAGGCAGTCAATAATCAAACATTGTATTTGAGGAGACGGGCGAGTTCTCTAGTGAATGTGGAAGCAAACTGAGGTCCACGATCAGAGATAAGAACATTATGAAGACCGAATCGTTTGAACACGGAATTGAAAAACATCTGAGTGATTGCTGCGGCGTCTACCATTTTGAGACAAGGGGTGAGGATTACTCCCTTACTAAGGCCATGGTCGACCATGACCATGATGGAGTCAAAACCCGAAGAAAGGGGAAGGTCGGTAATAAGATCAACAGTGAGTTGTTTAAATGGGAGTGGGGACGAGGAAGGGATAGGAGATAACGGAGGAACAGTAGGATGAGTGTTAACTTTAGATTGTTGACAAATAGGACATCCGTCGACAAAATTCTTGACAAAAGTGGAGAGACCCGGCCACCAGTAGTCTTGTTTGAGAAGCGCTTTAGTACAGAAGACTCCCATGTGATCCGAGAGGGGGGAGGAATGGATAGAGTGGAGCAGGGAGGTACGGAAAAATGGAGGAACATACATACGGCCACGGAAATATAAGTGACCATTATCCACAGACCAATCGGCGAGAGAAGAGCAAGAAAACAAAGGTGATCCTTCCTGAAGAGAAGAGAGAACATGAAGGACAAAGGGGTCGGAAGGGGTGGAGGAAGAAATGGAGTGAGCGAGGGTAAGATCAAGAGCATTGATGACGACAGGATTAGGGATAATGGAGGAATTGAGATTATCAGAAGAGGTGTCATGGAGATTTAAGTGGGAAAGTGTGTCAGCGGGTCCCATCTGAGAACCAGGGGTAACGATCCATTTGATGTTGAAATCTTGAAGGAATAATGCCCATTGGGCTTGATGACGAGAGAGTTTACAGGGATCCTTTAAATAAGAAAGGTTTTTATGGTCAGTAAAGAGGGAAACTGCAAAGGAGGTGCCAAGAAGATAATGTCGCCATTCAGAAAGTGCAAGGATAACTGCTAAAAGTTCGTGATCGTAAATATCGTAATTACGTTCGGCTAAGGTGAAGGTCTTGGAAAAATAGGTGCAAGGGTGTAGGTCACCATTAATATCTTTTTGCATAAGAACGGCTCCAGCGGCAGCAAGGGAGGCATCAGTCATGAGGAAGAAGGGACAAGAGGTATTGGAGATAGAGAGAACGGGAGCAGAAGTGAAGATGGAATGAAGAGAATCAAAGGTATGCTGTTGGAGTGGGGTCCAGACCCATGGTTGATCCTTCTTTGTAAGAAGAGTCAATGGGACGACAATGTTGGAATAATTGGGGATGAATTTCTGATAAAAGTTTGCAAAGCCCAAGAAGGAGCAAATACCCTTGACAGAAGAGGGTGGTTTCCAGTTGGCAATAGCGGAAAGTTTGGTAGGATCCATCTGAATTTGTCCACGACCGATGATCATGCTTAAGTATTCCATAGTGGGAGTGTCAAAAGAACATTTTGAAATCTTGACCAAAAGACCCAATTCACGAAGATGAGAGAAAACAAGTTGAGTATGTTCATGGTGTTGTTGAAGAGTGCCAAACGTATGAATACTGAGATCATCCATATATATTTTGAGCCATCGTTCAGCAATGAGGTCAGCGAAGGAATGATTCATAAACACTTGAAAAGTGGCTGGGGCATTACAAAATCTGAAAAACATCACCATGGGTTCAAAAAGACTGAGGGGAGTAATGAACACTGCTTTCCACTGATTGGATTCAGAGATACGTATGTTGTTATATTCCCAGCAAATATCGAGTTTAGTGAAAAAGTTGGACTCCTTCATATCATCGACCAGTTTGGAGATCAAAGGGAGGGGATAGGCATTCCGCACAGTGTGACTGTTTAGATAACGGTAATCTTGACATGGACGAAGTGAACCATTCTTCTTTGGTACAAAGAAGAACGGGGCTGCCTGAGGGGATTTCGATGGGACGATATGACTGGTTTTGAGATGTTCTTTGACAAAAGATTTGCATGCTTCCTTCTCAGCGGGGTTCAGGGGGTAAATCTTGGCGACCTTCGGTATAAAGGACTCTTTAAGTTCAATGGTGTGATCAAAAGGACAGTGAGGAGGTAGTTGGGTGAAGGTTGTTTCAGAGAAGACATCGGAGAAGTTGGCAAGGAAATCAGGAATGGGAATTTCCTTTGGTGAAGACACCTGGGCAAGTTCCATAGACAAGGTGACCTTATTGATGTTCTCTTCTTGAGGAGGATATTCACGAAGAGACCTCTCAACCCGAGGTGAGAAATCTAGAGTTAATGATCACCAATCAATAGAAGGGTTCCATTTCTGGAGCCAGGGCATACCAAGGATAATTTCGGGACGTTGCAAATGAATGACAAAGAATGAGACCATGTCGGAGAAAGAACCTGAGGAGAAGTGAATGTTGGTGATCCAATGAATGGATCCTTTAACATTAGGTGTTCCGTCCACATTGTATGCGGTGACAGGGTTTAAAAGTGGGGAAAATTTGAAAGGTCCATGAGCGAGTAATCGAGGGTCGATGAAGTTTCTGGTGGCACCAGAGTCAATGAGTGCTTGGGTTTTGACAATTTTCTTGCTTCCTTGTAGCTTCACTGGAAGGTGCATAGTTCAATTGCTAGATGAAGCTACAAG
>JBBPQO010000463.1:0-10598 GCA_038092535.1 Xerocomus subilludens | reverse complement strand
ATGGTCTGTGTTGTCGGCGACAATGGGGCAACCGGTGATTTAAGGGGTGTTAGATCGACGTCCTGTTGTATGGGATGGGACGCTTTCTCCACTTCCTGTTTCTTTGCTTCCACGGGATCATATTCCGGATTGGCGATTGTATGTGTCGTCATCAAAGACGGTGCAAGATCGCTGGCTTGCACACCATGCGACGCAAGGCTGTCTATCATCTTTTGCTCTGTGAATATGTGTTAGGGTGAATCATTCATCCATGAGAAAAACGAGGACAAGAACAACGGATAAGATACCTGTAGTCTCGAGGTCCATGTGGTAGTAGAGTCGCCCCATCACCTTCAATGCCCAGAGCTCCATACTGTGGATAGCCTCCTTGAACTCTTTCTTCCGCGTGTTCTTCTGCCTTTGCACCATCTCCTTCGCAGTAAGGGCACAGAGGCCGACGTAGGCAATACGCTGGGCCTCGGTAAGCATCTTCTTCGTCGTCTGCATCTGACCGAGCGGCGTCATCGCCTTGTCCTCATCGAAGAGATATCGCGTCCGTAGATGTACTTCATCCGCCTCATCTTCCTCGTCCACTCGCAATCGAGTGTACTCGTTCTCGTTCTGTTCCGTCTTCGAGCGCCATTGCATGCCCTGGTCATCGAAATCAATGAGATTTCCCGTTGCGTTCCCACCTGAGTGCGACTGGGCATCCGAAACGGCATTCTTGGGAACATAGTGATATTTCAGTTGATCTTCTTCGTCGAGGCCACCTGCAAACTCGTCTTCTTTGACGACGGGCATTTCTTGCCAGCCTCCTTCGTCATCGTCGTTGGTATCGTCATCAAACGAAAAGGGGTTCTTGGGTGTCGTCGCCATCAGGCACGAGGTGTTTGACAAGTTGACGGACTATGGTGGTACAGTCAAAAAGGTCATACTGCATATGGTAATGATGCATATATTCAGTGTTGCATTGGTTTTGGGATGGTCCAGTGTTGGGCACACCAAAATATGCAAATCCTATGCAAAGTAATAATACATGGGGTTTGAGGGTCATAATGCATCATTACAGGAGCATACAATGATAGATCAGGATTGCCAATGCTGGTCACTGGTCACTGCTGACTGTTATAATCAGACTATTCTTTTCCCATGTTCTTCCTTTTCTCATCACCCTGATTACACACTCCTATCCAGCATGTTACCAATCCCTCACTTGTCAGTAATCAGGTTTATCCAATCCTCCATTCTTTTCATATATTTGTCATTATGTTTACCTTTCTCTTGGTCATCAAGCCACCACATTGGTGTTCCTTGAGCCTATCCTGAATGTCTCAATATACTATATATATTTCATTGTTTCTTGTTTTCTTTAACTTGATCTCCCTTGAACACCTTGTATTCTTGTATCTGAATCTTATTGTGTTCCTCTTGATTGTTGTATGGAATTTCCTTTGACCCACTTGTCTACTTTTATGGGAATTCCCCCAAAGAGAAGTCCTTTGTCCACCTTAAGGAATCCCTTGAGGAAGTCCAGTCAGTGAAGCCATGGGTGAGTCATCACTGGCCCAGCTCCCAACTCTTGACCACTTGACTATCAAGGGCTATGTTTGTTCCTATCTGGGATCAAGCATAACAAAAGATCAAGTTAACTTTGTAGGGGCTACCTTCATTGTAGACCCTCTTTGACATCACCTTGTCTTCCTTGCCATTGTCTTCCTGGGCCAACCCATATCAAGGGATCTCATGTTCACCAAGAAAACCCCATCCTCTGGTTCTCCCACCTTGTTCACCTTGTCTACCAACTCTTCAACCTCCTTCATCTCCATCCTCTTCTTCATCCTTATCTTCCACTTCCACCATTACTAAGGAACTTAACCTTGGTACCCCTGAAGAATTTGATGGGTCAGAAGATTCCTTTCAAGGATGGTTCATGTCTATTGGATTGTATCTTTCTATTAACACCCACATCTACTGTATAACACTGACAAGAGGAAGATTACTTTCACACTTTCATACATGAAGAAGGGAGCTGCTCTTGGATGGGCTACTTCCTATATTGATGATGCTCTTGCAAAGTTGACCTATAGAACTTACAATGCTTTTATCAAGGAAGCAAAGAAAACCTTCTTAACCACTGACCTTAAGGATAAAGCCCTTGTCACTCTCCAGTCCCTTGCCCAACAAGGGACAGATGTTCTCATATATGTTAACCAATTTAAACTCACTGCTCATCAAAGCAGAATCACTGACCAAATGGTTTAATTCATCTTTTCTTCAAAGGATTGAATCCCTCTCTTATGAAACAGATCTATTCTATGGATACCATCCCTGTTACTGTTAAAGAGTGGTATGTCAAAGCAGAGAGCTTCCAATCCCAGTGGAACCATTCTAAGTAGATCACCTTGCATCACACACCCTCTAAGAAGAACATGACCTCCTTCCTCCAACTATATATACCTCAGGCCAGAAGGTCTAAGGACTCCAATGCTATGGACATGGACTCCATTCAAATCTCTAAGCTTATCTCCAAGGAACAACAGTGATGCATGGCATACAACCTTTGTTTCAGGTGTCAAAAGGGAGGATATCTTAGTAATCAATGTCCAACTTTCCCCAATCATCCAACTCCCTCCTCATTGAAACCTTCTAAAGTCCAACATGTCAAAAAGGAGAATTACCTCCCTGCTCTCCAAGAGATTGATGACAATGACAATGACAATGAACCTGCTGGCATAGCTTGCATTTCTTTTTCTCTCAATAACCAGGGTTTTTAAATGAAGGGCTTCATTCAATGCAAAGTCCTTCTTTCTCCTCTGTAACATGCACCCCTGTAATTGTATTTGCTTCTCCTAAGGCAATGAGAATTCTGATTAAATTGATCATCCCCTTGCACACACTCCAAGTCATTGACTTCCATGCTCTCATAGATAGTGGTGCAGATATCTCTTGCATTGACTGGCAGTTCATAAGAAAACACTGTCTTCCAACCATGAAACTTGACATTCCAATCAAAGTGCAAACAAGAATGGAGAAATCCATTATACCTGTACCTTTTTTACTAATATCAAAGAGATAGCTCAGAAGAACCTCATCCATGTTATGTCTTGTGGAAAGCAGAACATTATCTTGGGGTTACCTTGGCTTCAAACTACCAACCCAACCATTGACTGGACCTAACAAACTCTTTCCATCTCTGAGTCCCTCAATCAATTGAAAGAACTTTATACTACTTCTGCCTCTGACACTGAATGACATGACTTCTACTACCTGAGATTCTACTATCTGAAGAAGAAGGTTTGACATGTTAATACCTACACCATCATTGGGGAAAAACTTTATGACTATATGGGAGCAAGAACTGAGGAAAAATATATCACAACAGTCCAAGAGAATAGGCTGGTGTTTTGAATGATCTGAGGGGACTGCAAACATTTCCTTCCTAACTCACCAGTTGTAAGGAAGCTTACATTGTCCACTGAACTCACTATGGTAACAGAAGCTGCAAAACCAAAATCTACCCTTCCTTCTGTATATTCTGACTTCTCTTTTGTATTCTTGAAAGAGGTTATGGATCATATACCACCACCCTGCTCTTATGATCATGGAATCAACCTTGATGACTTCTTTACCCCAAAGATTGGGAAGTTGTATCCCCTCTCTCCTGACAAATAAAAAGCTACTGATGACTTCTTAGAAGAAAATCTAGCCTTTGGGAAGATTTGTCCTTCCAACTCTCCAAAAGCATCCCCCTTCTTTTTTGTAAAGAAGAAGGATGGTAAGCAAGCTTTGTCTGTGTCAAGACTATCATTACCTAAATGAACATATGATCTGTCTTACCCCCTTCTGTTGATTGACAATCTTATTGACAAAATAAAAGACACCAAACACCTCACCAAGATGGATGTTTGTTGGGGTTACAACAACATTCAAATCAGGGACAGAAATCAATGGAAAGCTGCCTTCCTTACACATAAACATAAAGGGCTCTTTGAACCAACTGTTATGTTCTTTGGTCTTTGTAACTCTCCAGCTACCTTTCAACATTTTATGAATGACTCTTTTCAGAATATGATCTCAGAAGGCTGGCTTATCATTTATATGGATGATCTCCTTGTCTTTTCCCCTGACAAAGAAACTCATACCAAACATACTCAACATGTTCTTCAATGAATGGAGGAGCTATACCTTCATTTAAAGCTGGAAAAGTGCCAATTTGATGTTCCAGAGGTCAAATATATTGGAATGATCATCAAGCAAGTACAACTAGCTATGGACCCAGTCAAGCTCGAAGGGATTGCCAGTTGGCCAACTCCAGAAAAGCTTTTTGATGTTCATTTCTTTTTAGAATTTGCCAACTTGTATCATCATTTTATTCCAGATTACAACACTGTCACTTGCCCACTCTTAGATCTTACCAAGAAATCCCACACATGGGACTGGACCCCTGCCTGCCAGTCTTCATTTAATTCTTTAAAGAGGTTATTCCTTTCCAAACCTATTCTTCATCTCTCTGATTTTCCTTGTTCTTTCACCATTGCTACCAATGCTTTCAAATGTACATCTGGTGCCATTTTGATGCAAACTGATGTCAATGGAGACTGGCTCCCTTGTTCCTATCTTTCTGAGGCATTCAGTCCTGCTGAGTGAAACTACAACATTTATGATTGTGAACTCCTTGCAGTCATCTGTGCATTGAAGACTTGGCATCATTACCTTCATGGTTCCCAGTTTCCAGTTCAAGTCTTTACTGATCACAAGAACTTGACCTACTTTTGTCAAGCTCAGAACTTGAACCATTGACAAGCCTGCTGGCTTCTTGACCTTGCAGACTTTGATCTTAAAATCATTCATGTCACTGGAAAACTTCTAGGAGGCCCAGATTCTTTTTCTTTGTCATCCAGATCTTCATCCTGATAATGAATACAATACCAAAGTTGTGTCCTTCTTCCTGACTTCCTCTTCATAAACCTTATCAATATTCAACTTCATAGTCATATTTCCTCTGCCTCTATCAGAGATCCATTGTCCTTGAATATCTTCATACTAGTACCCAGTCTGATATGCCTGCCACTTTTCATTCCTCCTGACAAGTCTCTATGGCAATCTATCATTTCTCATTGTTACAACCATGAGCTTCATGGCAGCCACCCCAGTTATCTTAAAACTCATTAGCTTGTTGCTGCAGATTTTTGGTGGCCTGGTCTTGCTCAATATGTTCATTGATACATCAAAGATTGCACCATTTGTCAACAAAATAAGACCAACACCCATCCTGCCTGCCCTCCCCTTACCCCTATTTGTTCCATCACTACTTGTTCTTTTCAGCAGATTTCCTGCAACCTTATTACTGACCAGGCCCCCTTCACTAATATTTCCTTTGATTTCTTATTGATCATGGTTGACCATGGGCTTATGAAGGGGGTGATCCTCTATCCTACTAAAAAGACTGTCACTGCTCAGAGCATTGCTGCCCTCTTTTTTCATAAAGTATACCTCCACTTTGGTTTATATGACAAAATTATCTCTGACCATAGCCCTCAATTTGTGTCCTCTTTTGCTAAGGAACTTGGAAAGTTTCTAAACTATGATCTGTCTCTCTCCACTGCTTATTATCTGCAGTTTGATGGAGAAATGGAACAAGTCCATCAAGAGGTTGAAATTTACTTCAAATCCTTTGTGGTGCTAATACAGGTTTCTGGACTGAGAAGATTTCTCATGCAGAATTCACTTATAATCACTGTCCACATTCCATTAGTGGAGAATCTCCATTCTTCCTCATGATGGGCTATGAACCTCATGCCCTTCCTTTCATTCTCCCATTCTCCTCTCTCTCCACTGTTGATGAATGGTTAAAGGCTCTTATTGCTGCTAGGGATAAGACCCTTGCCTTACAAGTAAGCTTACCAAGTCATGGCTTCTTGTAACTCCTGGTCTTTCTTTCTGTTTACCAAAGGAGATAAGGTGTGGCTTGAGGTGAAGAATCTCTGCCAATCAATTACCAACCTCAAATTTGCATCCAAAAGAGATGGACCCTTTTCTGTTATCAAAATTCTTTCCTCTATCACTTATCAACTCCATCTACCTAAGACATGGAAAATCCACCCTGTTTTCCACACCTCCCTCTTATCACCTTATCATGAAAATGACATTCATAGTAAGAACTTTCCTGTGCTGCCCCCAGACCTTATTGCAGGAGAAAAAGAATTTGAAATAGAATGAATTATTCATCATCGAGGCACCCCATCAGCTCAGATGTTCTTGGTCCAATGAAAGGGATATACTGCAGAAGAAAATTCTTGGGTCCTAGAATGGGATTTGAAAAATGCAAAGCTCACCCTGTTGGACTATAAAAATCTTCACCCTTTCATTTTCTCTCCTTAGTTTTGTCTTCTATCTTCTTTTCCTCATCTTCTTATCAATGGCTATTGAACTCACTTCCATCTCTGCCATCATTACTCCTGATCCTTCTTCCCCTTCCTCCCCTGTCCCCAAGGTTGAAAGGTTGTCTTTCCCTTGATCTTACTTTCTTGCTCCAATAGAAGTTCCTGTCCCCCATATGCCTTTGCCAACTTCCCCTCCTGGAGGTTCATTTGCCCCTTTCTCCATTGACATTCCTCTGTATGCTTATACCCTCCAAGATGACTTTCCTGATGCTGCCACCTTAGAAACCATGTGTGCCCATCTATGAGACTCCAGCATGGCCCTTCCAATTGGCAGTCACTTAGATATGAAGTCACCTCTTTGGGCCCTGTATTGGACATATCTTCAAAACAAACGTCTTGGAAATATGGTCACTCTAGCTGCTTCTGAGCCCAGCTTTGGACATCATCTTTACTTTGTGCACCAAATCTATTCTAAGATTCAGGGCAACCTTGATGCAGCTTTGTATCAATTGGAGATGTCTGACTTTTTAGTTGACTTGGACAGGTACCTCTGGGAGCTCCATTAAACTATCATTTTGTTCCCATCCTCTTCTCTGAACATCTCCACTTCCTCCTCCCTGCTAACTCCTGAAGAGACCACTGTCCTCATTTGTGCTGAATTGCAACATGAGGTACAAACCCAAGGGACCATTAATGGAGAATCATATGACTATCCTCTTACTTCCAGTCACCTCTGATTTTGTAATGCCTGTTTTGAATGTTGGAGGATCAGCCATCAAAGGATTGATTGTGCCTTCTATGAATGCCTGATCTGTTGGGAATTCAGTCCTGGTCATACTCAAGCTAGGTGCCCTCATTGTCATCCTCATCAAGCAATTATTCCCTTTATGCCTTCTCCTGTGACTTGTATCATTTGTCATCCTCTCCCTTCCCCTACCCCTCATCCTGTCTCTTCTTCTCATAACAGTTACAATTGTGCACTCAAACATTGTCCTTCCTGCTACCCCGATTATCATTCCAGAACTTCCTACTCAGATCTTGAAGTTAAAGAAGATCTTACTTGAGACAAAGAAGGCAAGGCCAATATGACTGGTCCTTCCCAGAGCCTCCTATAGAGATTTTTGAAGTGAGTCCTCTATCTGTTATCCCTTATTAGTGTCTTGGGCTTAAGTGGGGGGGTAATGTTATGATTGGACTATTCTTTTCCCACATTCTTCCTTTTCTCATCACCTTGATTACACACTTCTATCCAGCATGTTACCAATCCCTCACTTGTCAGTAATCAGGTTTATCCAATCCTCCATTCTTTTTGTATATTTGTCATTATGTTTACCTTTTCCTTGGTCATCAAGCCACCACATTGGTGTTCCTTGAGTCTATCCTGAATGTCTCAATATACTATATATATTTCATTGTTTCTTGTTTTCTTTCTTTAACTTGATCTCCCTTGGACACCTTGTATTCTTGTATCTGAATTTTATTGTGTTCCTCTTGATTGTTGTAAGGAATCCCCTTCAATCCACTTGCCTACTTTATGGAAATCCTCCCAAAAAGAAGTCCTTTGTCCACCTTAAGGAATTCCCTTGAGAAAGTCCAGTCAGTGAAGCCATGGGTGAGTCATCACTGGCCTAGCTCTCAAGTCTTGACCACTCAACTATCAAGGGCTATATTTGTTCCTATCTGGGACCAAGCATAACACTGACTGTTTCTGACACCATGCTAACAACATTACATGGCCTTTATCATGGGTATTACAACATTCTTATATGACCCTTATAAGCCCTTATATTCAAATATATTTAGTGTAACCTAATATAAGCCCTTACAAAGGTACTCCACTGTTGCCAGATGTAAAATCCCAGGAGAACTTCTGATAATATAACAACATGTTACATTTGCAAAACATTTGTCAGCATGATGACCTTCCACAATATAATAACCATAAGGCAATGTTCCTGTGGTATAAATATATATACTTTGCAAATGGCTATAATGAACTGTGAGGATCACAATAACTCTAAATACTAGTATACTTCCTGCAGTTCATAAAGTATGGTTTTGTGGCCTGAAAACTAAATGTTAGCAAAGATTTCCAAGAAAATTCTAGGGGGATTTTGTCAGAATGCAGAGTTGCTGAAGGGTCTGGAGTTAGCAACACTAGTAGGTCTGGGGTAAGTCCAGGACTCAGTTGCTGCCAAGAGAACAAAGACAACTGTATTCACCTAGTAGGTCTGGGGTAAGTCTGGGACTACAGTACATGAGCTATGTGAATGGTAAGATAAAAGGGAACATACCTCAGTTGCTGCCAAGAGGGTAAGAACAACTGAGGTGTACAGAAGTAGGCACAGACTAAATAGCATGGGCTAAAGGCATACTCATACCTTAACATGATGCAGGGAAAAGGTAGATGAGAAATATGGTAAAGAGGGTCTTTACTGAGTATGCAAGCCCAAGGGACAATGCACCCCAGAGACAGTGTTTACTCTATGGAATTTGCTTTGGGGGTTTTGGACCTCTGTATTTCCAGACTTCCTTTTCCTGGTATTCTGTCAGATTTGATCTGCTTGAGTGTAGGTTTTTATGTGCCTGTCAATGTATTCCTTGTCTGCAAAGGTTGGTCAGGTATACAAGACTTGGATAGCATGTGATTGTCTCAAATATCTATTGATGTCAAGCAATCATCAATTATAAAGTTTTCATGCCCTCTACTTCAAGCTTTCACTGCCCCACCATTTATTTACTTGTGAACTCATCTTTCTCAGATAGACAACAATCAGAAAGCCCAAGAATGTCTGGTTCATTTGTTGACTTTGAGAAAGTACATAAATCATACATATAATTATCTTGACAGTAAGCATCCACTTTCTTGATATCAATCCACACAATCACACATCTTGCTTGAAATTGGAAGAAATAGTTATATTGACCATCTTATTATTCATCTCAAGAATCATGGAACACAAGCTGAACTGTCCACTATATATTTATTTGAGACCTATGCACCAGTGTCCCCAGTGCAGTGCCTCTTGAATGATGTTGCATTTGACAGATTTCCACATGCCTGAGGAGAATAGATGAGAACTGCCTCACAGCTGAAGACTTGCCTTGAGAGTGAAGGTTAGTGACATGTGAGGCAATCCAGACACAACTCACCTATTCCACCATAATAACAGATCTTCCATGAAGGCCTTATCCTCCGGGTCATCTACACCTTCAAACCACTTTACAATATCATTGTAGAATACTGTGTGGTCAAATATACCATCATTCATCCTCCAGGAGCCGCAGTCAGACAGGGCAAACCAAAGCTGGTTCATATGTGTCTGTTGCGAGAGCCAAACTCCAATGCTAACCCTCAAGAGCAAGACGCTCCCAAAGGCGAACAACAAGCAAGAGATGAGTGATGAATAGGATAGTGAGGACACTCAAGTTAAAGACCGAATGCGTTAGAGAGAAGGCAGTGCTCAGGCAGAGGCTGAATAAGCTGAGAGTATAAAGCAGGATGATAGCCAGACCTTTTATTCAGGCTCAAGCATATACGCTGAATACCGTGAACAAATGGATAAGACTGCGGAAAGCAGCTGTCTAACTACTGTTTATATACATGAGAAGGATTTGCACAGACCTGTGCAGCGCGCAGTCAAAGGCGACCCTAAAGTACACAAGAAAGGAAGAGAGGGACGTGGCCACAGTGTGTGCAGCCAAGTACAGTCACACGTTTGCCAGTTGTAGAATAAAAGGACATGTACAAAGTACACGCATGTGTGCTGAGTCATGTGTAGATGAAGTCTGAAAGTATCAGAACAGTAAGAAGAGGGAAAAGAAAACGTAATGTCCTAAACGCTCGAACATATGGTAGTACAGGTGTGCACTCGTCTTCAAGGACAAGTGTAGTTGGAAAGAGGATGAGAAAATGTATGATTTACAACACTACCCCTCCTGGTGGCCGAGAACTCCGAACAAGGCCCACAAACTCCTAGTGGGTCCTGTTGACCAAATCCAATGCACCCACTGCCAGTACGAACCGTGTGGCGCATATATCCGCAGCGATATTGCTAGTTTCCGGCAGGGGGATGATGGTGGCAGGAGGGGAAGGATTGGAAGTGAATGTGATAGGTTCGTCGGCGACACCAGCAGGGTCTATGGGGTCCCAGGGATTGGGGGCCGCAGTGTTGGCCCAGTTCTGTTCCCAGGCAGTGGGGTCGGGATGGGCATGGATGGTGGCGGGCACAGTGA